>OX424575.1:145264756-145472222 GCA_949152435.1 Gastracanthus pulcherrimus | reverse complement strand
GGTTTTCTTGGAAAGTCGCACGAGGATATAATTTGAATATGTTGATTTTTTGAACGGGGGGAGGGGTTCTAGCCATATTGTTTTGAAGGTTATTGAAGATTTTTACAATATACTTGAAAAATGCTAATCTAAATATTCTTTTGTATATACGTTGCGTTACTTCCATACACTTGAATATCATCACGGATGATCACGGACCTTATTGTGGATCAGTGCGTCAATTGCGAATCAGTTAGTTTTAAACCATTATTCTGAACGTTTATCATTATTTATTCTTTTATTTTGAAAGCACTTATTCTTATCGATCAAAATTAGAAAAGAAGTAATAAAAATGTTCATAATAACGATGTAAAAGCAAATAATTCACCATAGAGGCACTGATCCACAATCAGGTCCATGACGGTACTCAGGTTTATTATCTATATAAAAGTAGTTATTAATCTTTTGACTTAAACTTTTATGTATTAAAAGATCTAATGCATTATCTATTCAACCAATTTAAAAAATTTATTTCCTTAAATTTCTCTTCATTTTTCAACAAAGATTTAGACACCTCGTTTACCAAGTAGGGTGAATCAATCACCCCAGTAAAAAAAATGTATTAAACCCAACTACTTTTTAACTTTGATCGCTGGTAAAAATATAACAGGGTTCTTTGGGGTCGCTGATTACGAATCTGTAATTCAAATTACGATATATATTCAAAATAGTATATTTTGAATATGGCCTAGCCAGTAAGAGCCTAGAAAGTAAATAATATGCTTATAAATCAGACAATTTGATATTTAATCTATAAATTGGTATACAGGGGTTTTTGAGGTTGCGGATTACAAATCCGTTGTCCAATTTGCAAATTCAATTAAATTTATTAAATTTGTTGAGTGTATGACATGATTTATATATCAGTGATGATTTTATAATATATAATCCACATTATTCAAATTAACTATTTACTGGTCTCGTTCTTTAATAAATTAAAAAATCTATAACCGAGCACGAAAATACAATTTTGCATTGTAATCTAATTTTCGTCCCCAACACAATGGATGCACTTCAATGACAAAAGCTGCTCTCGATATCACCGCCACTGCACCCTCATGAAAAGTCATCAACTTTCACGCTCGAATTCCATAATGGACACCCTATCGCCTCTCGAATTCCCTGGAACCAGCCACCATCGAAAATTCAGCGAGCTCGCTAAATACCCTCGTACACTCTTCACGCCACCGAAAATTTTATTCCTCGTAAAACTGCGACACGTCGTTATACCATTTGACCCGTACACGCTCGAATCGCTGTTTCGTGGGGTGTTGCTTCGCCTCCAGGACTCTCGTAACACACTCACACTATATAAAAAAAATAATCGTGGTTACTAACAAGGGCTAGGATTGATTACTAGATTTTTTAAATTCTACAACTAAAAATAATAAATATAATTTATTGTTAATCTTTAGGGTTAATCTTTAGATCGCATACAAATATTTACTCACGTGATTTTTCTTTCATTCCTGTGATCTTTCTTTCACTCGTGTGATTACTCTTTCACTCTTATGATTTTTATTTCAATCATATGGTTTTGCTTTCTTCTAAAGGAAGCTTTGTAGTAGTAAAAAGAGAGTTTTCTTATAAACATGTTGTGTGTATGTGTGTGCTATATATGTGTGTGAGTGTGTGTGTGTGTAAGTGTGTGTGTGCGTATGTGTGTGCTTGTGTGTGTGCGTGTGCGTGTATGTGTATGTATGTGTGTACGTATGGATGTATATCACCATATCTTGAGTAATCCACAGTTAAATTTAATGTTTCAGAGTTCATTTTTTTTTTGTTTTTTTTTTAAAGGAAGGTGGCTCAAAAATGAATTGGCAGTGGTTTTTATTTACAAATTAAAAAATTTGTGGTTGTGTCAGATAGCATGCATTGTCATCCCTCTGTATAGGGCTTAGTACTAACCATTATATAATGAATCCTACCGTTGTCGAAACGTAAAGCGCGTTATTTATCGAGTTTCCGATGAAAATCTCGTCAAACTTTGTATGCAGAAGTCTATGTATTACTGTACTTAATGAAGAACAGGTCAGTATGGGTTTGCTAAATATACGTACATGTTTTATAGCTATAAATAATTATTAACTTCTCGGTGATCGGTAAAATTCAAGGTGGGAAATTTGAATATTTAATTGTCTTTCGCGCTGTCCTAATTGAAATATTAGCTAACTAAAACTGAATAAGAATTAACGAAGCGGTCAGTTTAATGCGCTTATTTTCTACCAGAATGGACCGTTAGGTCATCAATCCCTATTGTCCTCATTGTGTCCAAATTACTACTTTATCTAATAACAGTTATTATTTATTTTCTCTATACGTACACTTGCACTGCACACACACATATATTATAAGTCACACTAAAGGACGCATTACAAAAAGCCTCCTCGTAAGTCAAATTATAGAAAGGAGATAGCGCGGATCGATGTGACGGCAAGCGCGCGGCCGCGAGCCAAGAACGAGAGAGGAGGAGAAAGAGAGCGATTCATCGAAAACAATTACTTAAGATACTTTGTCGCAGATAGGGCGGCTACGACTGCGGTGATTTACGGCCCTCCGACAATTATTCGCAGGCGCACGTAAGTCGCGCGCTCCTCCCCTCTCTCTTTCTCTCTCTCTCTCTCTCTCTCTGTCTCTCTCTCTCTCTCTCTCTCTCTCTCTCTCTCTCTCTCTCTCTCTCTCTCTCTCTCTCTCTCTCTCTCTCTCTCTCTCTCTCTCTCTCTCTCTCTCTCTCGTATAAAGAGCCTGTGCCTGCACCTATATGTAGAATAGACACAGACAAAGTTGGCCGGGGGCTCTGTATATAAGGGCGTATACATAAGAGAGAAAAAAGGCGACGGTACGCTGCTCTCGTATGCACCCCTCTGGTTATATATATATATATATATATATATATGTACACGTAGCTTGTCCCGACCATGAATCGACAAGGGGAGAGCACCTCTTATTTATTTGGCCAACGTGCCTTTTTTGTACCGAGGCGCCCCGCGTACACACCCTTCGAGTATATGGCTGCATAGAGAGAGATGGGTGGTGGTAAAAAAAAGTTGCGGATGGAAAGGAAGGTGGCAGTGATGCTGACGCAGTTGTACTAAAGTAGACGGTTGAATAATGTTTGCAGCCTGCGTGCTAAAACCCTTTGAGTCGTGATTTCGCTTTTTTGTTGCTTTTGTGTAGCTTGGTCGGCATTATGTGGCTATTCTCATTCAAATTGGCGAGAGTGTGCGTGTGTTTGAAGAGGTGCACCGACGAGATGATCTGACGATTTAGGTTGGCTGGCTCGTGATTTTCGAGAATCATAGGTGTTTTATGCAATTTAATGGGACCTAACTACCTTAAAGTTACAAATAAATTGGTTATATGTTTTTAGGTGAGGATAAATGATTCATTATATATTAACTATTCTTTACGGTAAATTTTAACATTTTATCAAACTATAATGCAAACATTTTTTTAATTGTCTTTTTATGGTCGTCAGATCTCTTGATTTGTTTATAATACAACCATGTATATTTCTTGCTTTGCCTCAAGGTTTTGGGAGTCAAACTGATCGAATTGTTTTTTTATGCTTTTTAGTGTTCAAAATATTTATAATTAATATATGAATGTGGGTATTTAAAAAACAAAATTATTGGCCAAAGTGAAAATATAGGCTTAAATAGGCTATATATATCTTTGGACAATAATTTTGTTTTTAATTATTCCCACACTACATATCCTAATTAAATGTATTTTGAACACTATAAAACCTCAAAAACTCCAATCCGATCAGTTTGACTCCCAAAACCTTGTGGCAGAACAAGAAATATACAAGGTTGTATTATAGATAAACGAAGAGACCTGACAACCACAAAGAAATTTCTTTTAATCTTTTCTATTATATACTGATATAATGTTCAAATTTACCGTAACAAAGTAGTTAATGTATCATGAATAATTTATTCTCACCAAATAATATATAACCAATTTGTTTGTAATTTTAAGGTGGTTAGATCCCCTTAAAGAGACATGAGTGTGTTTGTTTTTATATTAGAAGTTACTTAGAGAGCTCTTACATTGTAAATTGCCAAAAATTATGATCATTTATATACACCTTTTCCGTTTCTTAAATCGTGTAAAAAGATTCATATAGAAGATAAGTGAATTTTTTTTGAAAATTGCTTGTGTTTAAACATTTTTTAAAATTTAAAATATACTAGTGACTTAAATTCTGCCTGTATAAATAGAGCTTAAATTTAGTGAAGGCCTTCTTTTGATACTTACTTTAAAACTATACTGCAATCTATAAGTATTATGGGTAAGTGAATCAGTTACTGTGCCCTACATTAGTTACTGAGCCCCTCGATATTTTTATTTAAAAAATAATAGAATCATAAAGTTACTTTAGTAATAGTTTTTGCATCTAATCACTGTATGATTTTATAACTTTTTAATTAAAAATATAAAGGGGCACAGTAACTAACTCACTCACCCTAGGTACGATTAATCGAAAGTGTCGATCAACCTACAAGAAGTCAAAAAGAAACAAAGTGCATACACCCAACAGTGAATTGATATTTTTCAGTTTTCTTTACCCAACCCCGCCTTACACAGCAACAACAACAATAGCAGGAACAGTAATAACACGCACATAGAGGAAACTAGGGTAAAGTGAACATAGTAACTCTAAAAGTAAAAAAAATGTATTTTTTAGACGTAAAACATTACTTTTAAGTTGCACAAGAAACTTCTTACATCAATAAACATACTAGCAACATAAAATAAAGTAATTTATGAAGTTTAGTATTATTTACCTATTTATGAAAAATACCTGTTCACTTTACCCGGGCTATTCAGTGCGGGGTAAAGTGAACTAGAGGATAGAATTAAATATTTTTAAAATATTTTACTAGTTTTTGTACAAGAATAGATAAAAACGTTAATTTAGATAATAATAAAACTAAAAAGACATCTTAAAACATTTAAAGTACTGTAAAATACGAATCAGTTAGATATCGAGGTTATGTTGGCCGATTTTTGTATAAATACGAAATGGGTTGCTACAAAGGCTTTGTATACTACACTAACACACACCTTGATTAATATTTTGTTAAATTTTTCATCAGGCCGCGTATAAATTAGTGTTATCGTATTATTTTCCGGACCACTGTGCCCCGATTTACTTTACCCCGAGACGACGATCCTTTAAAATGTTTGTTTAAAAAAAGAAATACCTCTTTTAAAGCTCTGTATTCTTGGTAATAGTAAGTGAAACGTATTTGAAGTAATTATAAACAAAATCTAGCAATAAAATTAATTATAAGCATCTTTAATCGTTATAACGAATTCGACAAACCAACTTTCTTTTAAGGTAAAAAAATACAATTATTTTTCTTTCATAAAATATTAATGGTTATGTAGCGAAACTTTTTAATTATCATTCTTGTATAATTATCTTTCACTAAAATTAAAATTAGGCGTAAATAATAGTTTGTTGAATAAATAATAAGCATGATTCACTTTACCCGTGTATTCATTTTACCTCAGTTTCCCCTACGGGTGCTTGATTCCTCTATCTTAATGTAGAGAGATAGAAAGGTAGGAAGATACGTAGGTAGCGAGTTAGAGCGCTAGATAAATTTTCGCATTCCGGAAACTCTTATCACAACAATTTTAAGCGGGAAAGTGATTAATTTATACGTAAAACATTGTTTAACTGATATTAAAGTAATAACAGTGCTTTAAAATGCATATTTATAAGCATGGCTTTAGGCTACATCGAGGAAACTTCTATTCTACCGCGTCTATGATAAAAAAAATTAAATATGTGTATAAATACATGAATAATTTATATATATATATATGTATATTCAAAATGTTATCACAATAGACGCGTTAGAATAGTTTTAAATAGGTATAAAATAATATTGCGTGTTATACTAGAGTGTTAGACTATTCTCTTAATAATGTACATAACAAGGAAGTTGAAAAATCATAAAGAAGTGTATATATCAACCTAACCCATTGCTACCTATTATCTTCATCGGTACGATATTAATTCAAATTCTCAGTCTTTTGACCTAAAAAGAATATGTTGCATACTTTTTATATGTATTCATTGTAGTGTCAAAAAAACTGAAGTTTCTTAAGTTTGATAAAAAAATACTTTAAGATGTAAAATCATCATTCTTATTAATTTTTTTACAAAACTATATTGAAAAATAGTTTTTTTTTGGATTAAACTCAAAAAACTTTACGTTTTTATGATCATATATATATATATATATATAAAAAACTTTACGTTTTTATGATCATATATATATATAAAAAACTTTACGTTTTTATGATCATATATATATATATAAAACTTTACGTTTTTATGATCATATATATATATAAAAAACTTATATATATATTGCAGTGATCATAAAAACGTAAAGTTTTTTG
The DNA here is from genome assembly GCA_949152435.1 of Gastracanthus pulcherrimus. Classification (NCBI taxonomy): domain Eukaryota; kingdom Metazoa; phylum Arthropoda; class Insecta; order Hymenoptera; family Pteromalidae; genus Gastracanthus; species Gastracanthus pulcherrimus. Next base: position 145,465,757 of record OX424575.1, on the reverse strand, counting down.
AGTTTTATATATATATATATATAACGAATAAGAAAAATTTTTTTTAGGTTAACAGACTGTAAATTTGAAAAAATATCCTACGATATCTGTTATAGTTAGTGTTCATTTTTGGGAGTCAAAGACAACAATAGGTTAAGGTTGGATAATTTTTTTTAATGGTTTTTTTAACTTACTTGTTAGGTACTTCATATAATTAAGCATAGATTCGAACATTTTAACAGCTGTTTTTAGAAAAAATATAGACATTATTAACATTTTTTCAAATTTTCATATTTAGACGCTCTTTTACCCCTTAAGACACTTCAGACTTAAAGGTAATTCGTAAATGTGTGAAAGTATATATTTTCTAACCTCCAAATGTGATTGCCACAGTCATATATATAAACGATAAAATTACATTTTTTTAACGAAATTAATTGGCTGGAGAGTCGCGTTCAAACCACATCAATAGCGGCTAATATATATGAGAAGGTTTCTTTCATTTTCTTTAATCAATACAAAATTGTATGCTAAAATTTTGTTAGTTATATATTATGTTTGTTTGCTTATAAAAATTATTTAAATATTTATATTAAATGTCATTCATTCGCCTCATCATGGCGTCGGGAGGAGGTGGACTACCTCCCGAACCTCCTGATATAAACTCAGAACCAGCATATACATGCCATCCAAAAAATAAAGTTACAACAGTGATTTGTGTAGTGTGTGATAATATTTATCATAAAAGTGACTTTGACAAATATAAAGACAAAATATACGTAGGGAAAGCACTTGTGGTTTGTCCTGCACACGTGGAGCTTGTTCTAACCTTAAAAGAGAATAAAATAAAATTAGATGAAAATGCTAGAATTTTAATTGCTCAGATAAAAAGTGCAAAAGAAGAGAAAATAAAGCACAAAATCTTAAATGAATTAAATGTTATATCTGAAAATACACAAAAATCTGGAACGAATGAAAAACTAGATGCCACGTTACTGTCAGAAAATTCTGAACTAGAAAATCTTAATATCGAAAATCAATTACTTAAACAATTAAATAGTGAATTAATGGACAAGAATACTTTGTTAAAAAGATTATTGAAAAAAGAGAAGAATGAAGATGAATTTGAAAAAGTGCAACTAAACCAAAAAACATATGCTGAGGTATTAATTAATAAATCAGTAAATAAAAAGAAAAGAGTTCCAACAATAATTGTAGAAAATAAAAAAAAAGACAAAAATCCTAAAGATTTTTCAAAAAAAGTGTGCAATTATTTAATAGATGATAAAAATATTCAAACTAAATATGTGAAATCAATTAATGATAATGAATTATTGATTAAAAGCTTGGACGAAAGAAGTGCTAAAACTACTTTTGATGTTTTAACAAAAAAGTTATCTAATAATTATAATGTTGTGTATGAAAAAATTGAATCGCCAAAGATGAAAATAGTTGGAGTGGATCCCACACAAATGAACCAAGATGAACTCGAAAATGATATAAATCGAAGAAATTTTAGTGAATATCAAGACAAATGTAAGATATTACACATAAATGAAATTACGACTACTAACAAGTTAAGCCTAATAATAGAAGTACCAAGAGATTTATACAAACGTATAAGAGACAACCAAAATAAAATTTTTATTGGTTATCAAAGTTGCAGAGTCTGGGATTTAATAAATATCAAGCCCTGCAATAAGTGTGGAAGATTTGGGCATAATCCTCGTAACTGTGAAAATGAGCTTTGTTGCATAAATTGTGCTGGAACACACATATCTTCACAATGTGATAACCTGTCCAATAAAGTATGTATCAATTGTTTTTATAGCAATACTAAATATAAAACAAATTTAGAGGTTAACCATGTAGTTAATGATACGGAAAAATGTACAATATTTAAGAAAAAACTTAATAGATACATAAGTATGACAGATTATCCTATGAATCCTACTATACCAAGATACATGGGTAATGTAGAAAATTACAAAAAAAACACTACGACAATGAACTCAACTAAACCAAGAATGAAGAGTGCAATACTCAGCAAAAATGTAACGCTCAGCAAGAATGCACCACTCAGCACTAGTATACTATCATTAACAAGCCCAAGCACAAGCAGAAATAAAAGTAAATAATGGAGCAACATCTAAATCTCATAGAAGAATTCCAAAAAGAAGTAATTCAAGAGGAAATATCATATCTTGATCTAAAAACTCTTAATAAAAATTTGAATATAAAAGACAGCCTTATACTGTATGTTAATATTAGAAGTCTAAATGCTAACTATACAAAATTAGAAATTTTTATTAAGAGCTTGAGGATCAAACCTTATATAATTGTATGCTCAGAAACATGGTGCTTACATAACTGTCAATATTTTGCTATACAAGGTTATAATTTATATTATAATAATAGAAAAATAAATCAAAATGATGGAGTAGTTGTATATATAAAAGATTGCGTAACAGAAATAACCGAAACAATTGAAATTGGTAAATTGAAAATATTAAATACAAGAATAACACTAAATAGAGGTATTTCTCTTGAAATATCAACATTATATAGATGTCATAATCTATCATGTACTGAACTCATTTCCAACTTAAAATCATATATGAACGGCAAAAAAAATATAAAAAATCATTTAATTATTGGTGATTTTAACATTGACATTATGAAAGAAGATCATAACAGTCAGGAACTTTTAAATAATATGCTTGAAAAAGGTTTTTACCCTGGGTTTATATATACAACTAGACCAAATGATAATAGTGGAGAAGGCACATGCATTGATAACATATATATAAAAACCAAATCTCTAGACACCAAATCCTTCAAACTTTTAATACCATTTACTGATCATTATCCATTATTTATAAAAATAAACAATTCACAAACATTAAATAAAGAAAATATTTGCTATAAGTATGATTACATTAAACTACGCAGAGTAGCTGCTATGAAAAATTGGAATATAATTGAATCAATGCATGATCCTGAAGAAGCTACAACAACTTTAATAACTGAAATACAAGACTGTTTAGAAAAATCTAAATATGTGTTCAAAAATGGAAAAAATAATAAGAATAAACCAAGAAAGGATTGGATCACTAAAGCTATTATGATCTCCTGTGAAAGAAAAGGACAATTATATGTCAAAATGCGTAATGAACCTAATAACGAAAGAATAAAATTAGAATATAGGAATTACACAAAGAGTCTTGATAAAATTATTAAAGAAGCTAAAACTAAGCATGAAAGAAATTTAATAATAAAAAGTAGCAATAATTCCAAACAACTATGGAAACATATAAAAAGTAAACTGGGTACTAAATCGCAAAATAATAATACAATTAATAAAATAATAATGAATAACGATGAAATAATAGATGACCCTACAAAAATTGCCAATCAAATGAACTCATATTTTTGCAAAATAGGAATGAATTTAAGTAATAAAATTAATATTCCGCAGGGTAAGATATTAAAACTACCACCCATGAATTGCAACTCTATTTTTATAAAACCAACTAATAATTTCGAAATTTTACAAATAATTGAAAATATGAAAATAAAAAATGGCGGTGTTGATAAAATCCCAACAAAAGCTTTGAAAATACTATCAAATCTAATCGTAAATGCATTAACTCATATATTTAATATATGTCTAGAAAAATCAATATGGCCTGAATCATTGAAAACAGCTGAGGTAGTACCTATCTTTAAAGCTGGAAACAAAATGGAAATATCAAATTATAGGCCCATATCCTTAATCTCAAATATAGCAAAAGTTCTAGAAAAAATTGTTTTTGTAAGATTACAAGAATTTTTTGATAAATTTAAACTATTAACTCACAATCAATTTGGATTTGTAAAAAATAAAGGTACTAAAGATGCTCTTAGTTATATAACGAATGAAATATATAGCAATTTAGACAAAAGCAAACCAATAGCAATCACATTCCTAGACTTAGCTAAGGCGTTTGATACTGTAAACCATTCTATCTTATTAGATAAATTATATAATTATGGTATAAGAGGTAAAGCACATAAACTAATAATGAATTATCTAAGCAATAGGAGACAAAAAGTTAGAATTGGAATAACAGAAAGTCAATATGAAACAATAGACACAGGTGTTCCCCAGGGTACTATACTAGGACCACTTCTATTCATAATTTACGTTAATGATTTATTAATAAATAGAACTGACAGCACTATCTCATATGCTGATGATACAGCAATTATAGCATCTGATGATACCTGGGAAAAAGTTGAAAATAAAATGAATAAGTACTTGGATGATATAGCTAATTGGTTAGCTCTGAACAAACTATCTTTAAATATAAATAAAACAACCTACATAACATTTGGCAATTACTGTGATAGTGTTCCTAAAGATATGAACATAAAAATACAGGGTACTAAAATTTGTAGGGTAGAATATTGTAAATATCTAGGTATTGTATTTGATTACAATCTAAAATGGGACAGACATATTGAATATATAATAAAGAAAACAAAATATATATTATTTATACTTTACAAAATGTCAAAATACATGCAATCTGATACACTTAAGATAATATACTATGCATTTTTTCATAGTATAATTACTTATGGAAATATAGCTTGGGGTGGTGCATACAGAAACAATCTGGAGTTACTTCAAAAGACTCAGAATAGAATCCTAAAAATTGTTAATAAAAATAGTTTCAATCAGGACAACCCATTAAATTTAAAACAAATTTTTGCTTATGAATGTGTATCGTATCATTATAATGAACTCAAGAATTTATACTTAACGTCTAAAAGCAAAACCAGAAATAAACTTATTATACCACCAAAATGTTCAAAAGCTGTAAGTGATAAGAGTAATCACATTAGAGCAATACAAGTTTATAACTGCTTACCAACAATTAATATAAATCTTAAAATACTAGACATATCAAAGATTTATAATAAGAAAAAATTAAAAAAATGGATAAGTACGAATATATTATAAACATCAACAAGTCACTGTTACTTTATCCAAGACAAATATGTACTTGGACACTTAGGTTTTAAGTTAGTTTTTAGTTTTACTTAGATTGTAAGTTAATTATTAAGTTATTATACACACCGGACCTATGTACAGGTAGCTCTGACTACCTCTATAGGATGTGGGTTACTCCAGATATAATTAATATATCTGGAGATTAACTACAACATGTATTACGATGTATTACTCTGGTTAAATAAATAAATAAATAAATAAATAAATAAATGTAATCAAATGTTAGTACGTAGATTCCATCATAGATTTCCGAGATATAATCGTTTAAACTAAATATAAATTATTTCGTGTATAACAAAAGAAGGGAAAAAAGAAAGAGCCTATCCAAAATATGCGGTTGTAAAATATAAGTAATTATATGTATGCTCTTTTGAATATATTTACACTAAATTGATCATAATATTTTTATAACATACCAGAAAACTCGAAAACAAAAAAAAACGTGTCGACGAATCATTAATTTTTTTTTAATTTCAAATCTTCATTAAACAACGAAAAAAAATAGCCATATTTATACAAAAAGTACCGTGCCATTCTCGAAATATTCACTACATTATTCTTAATTTACGGTACATATCCTATGCTAGAAATTACTCGAGAGTATATAAATAGAATAACATAAATATAATTTTATTTTTACAGAAACAATAAAAGGAAGCCATTTAATCTGATGCACATTCCGTTAGGTGACACCGACTGCGAGGGTGAAGCATAATATATTCATAATTACGGATATTTAATTTATTCAAGTTGTAATTCAGTTAATGAATATGTATTAATCAGTTGAATTCCAGTTTCTTACACTATTATTTTTGTTTATTAACGTTCACCAAAAAGTTCTTAAAAATTTAATTTTTATAAATTTTGAAATAGTAACAAATATTTCCTAAGTAAACCTCATTTCAACGGAAATCATATATGCACTCAAAAATTATGTTAAACATTTTATTTACTTAAATTTTCAAAATTAATAACTATATTGTAAAAGGCTCTTCATATCTTCTAATTTGTGTCAAAATATTATCAGTTCTATGTGAATAAATAATAATTTTACTTGCCAAATGTCAGCGCGTCTCATGCAATCCTTTATTGGACTGAATATTTGGTTACACAAGAGCACCCACGCGCACACGCACGCACACGCACTGCACACATATGCACGCACATGCACTAAGCAAATATTAGGAAAAACGTGTGTAAGAACATTTTAGAAAGTTTTGCATGGAACATTTTGATAATATTTCACAAAAATGTTCATAAAATGTTATTGCATAGTTTTCAATAGATTACGTATTAATAATCTTTCGATTGGATAACTCAATATAAAATGTTGCTGTAACCTATTCAAAAGGTTTCACTAGTAGCTTTCTGAGAAACTTTTCCAAAATGTTTCATACATTTTTTTGGCGTGGCTATTAAACATTTCAGAAACTTTCTATTTAAACATTTCAACAATATTTCACAAAACATTTCGTAGAATGTTCTTGCAAAGTTTTGAAATGATTACGTGATAATTTTTCAAGATTGAATAACCCTCAGAAAAATGTTGCTGAAACATTGTAAAAAGATAAAAAGTAACTTTTCGAGAAACATTTCCAAAACGATTCATGAAATGTTTTTGCAAGTGTTCGGAACGGACATAACAACATTTCAAAAAGGTTTTATTGAAATATTTCTGCAAGGTTTCAAACCTTGCATGAAAACTTGCTGAAACTTTGCTGCAACATAGAGTGCTGTGTGGGACGTGCAACACGAGGAGAAAATAGTACATTGTGCAACTAGGGGGGGGGGGGGGGAATGGGCTTTTTCCACCCGTGTTACACACCGTATTGTTCTTAACAAGTGTGTGAATAGGGCCTATTTCATGCATGCAAAGGGAATGGGGAAATGGGCATTTCTAGTCGTCCACCAGGCCTACAAAATAAAAAGAATAAATGTTTTCAAAATTTTTAATTTTTTCCAAAATTATGAATTCTTTTCCAACATTTTGATTTTGTACCAAAATTTTGAATTTTGACATTATTTTCAGATTTTTAGGAACGGGAGAGAATCATTCCCTCCGGCTCCGGCAAAACGCTCGGAATGTTCAGTTTTTCATTCGTTTTACCAGCATGGAGAAGGGTCTTCAAGAAAAAAAATTAAAATATTTAAATTTCAAGACTTTCCCAATCCATTTAATTTTCAAATAGTCATTGAACATTTTTTTCATAAGCTTGACGTTATGAAGTGCACACGTTGTTTTATATGCACCATTATGATGTGGACATACCGTTACTAATTTTTCATTATACATTCTGTCTTGAGTTGGGAATCCTGTATGCATTATACCGTAAACATTGAAATTGAATCGTTATAACCATTTCTTGTTTGTTGAACCTTTAACTGTGACTCTTGTGGCATCATATAATGCTTCTCGTAGTATATTTCCTATTTCAGAGTAATCTATGTCATCTGAACTCCAAGCTAATCCGTGATAACAATGTTGAAGCCAAGTATTTTCTTTTTTGTACTTGATGGAGAGACGTCGCCAGGCAAATGGTTCTTTAAATAATAGAACCACTGGTTCGGAAATATCAGTGAGAGCTACTATTGTTAGTTCATTGAGAATAAAATCATCGACTGGCTGCTTGAAACCTTGCATGTCTACAACGTACTCCATCTCGTTGACGAATGATCTTCACGGAGAGAAAAACTCCGCCGTATTAGCGTTGTTGTGGTAAGTCAAATCAGAGGTAGGATCACACCGACAGCGCAGCTGTAGAACAAAACAGTTTTAGCTTGACTCGCTCCCCAACAGTAATCCGTTTCTGAATCGCAAAGCTATAACTGCTTTGTTCCACAGCCGACACTGCTTGGTGATCATGTCATTCTACTGCTTGAGCCACTATGGCTGTAAGTGCTGGGGTCTCCGGCAGATGTAGCCGAGTTTTTCTCTCCGTGTTCTTAATTTCGAGCGGTCTGCTTTATAACAATTCCCCCACCACTGACATTTAAGAACAAGTCTATACAAATTTCTTAACATCACCACTTTTCAAAGACTCATTTTGTTTTGAACAATCAATTACAATGAGAGGTAAGTATGTAATATAATTTAATTTTTGTAACATAGGTCCAGCATTTTTGTCATAGAATACGTTCTGAAAATTTGTGTATATATCGTACAGTATAGCATACTGATTACGAGTTATATCCAGATTTAGATTACCATATGGGTAGTATTGTGAATTAAGGAAAAGTTTTACATTGATTATGTTGCAGTGATCGAAGTAACTGGCATTAATATTTTTCTGAGCTTTTCTATTTGTTTGAAATCCTAGAATAATGAAGCGCGGTTTTTCCAACTGATTGGACGTTTTGACTGTCCAAACATATTTCGATGAAGATGGAAGTATCGGATACTCGTATAACTCCCATGTGCGATAACTCGTAGCTATTGTTCTATCCTTCCCAAAATAATTGAACAAATGGATTTTACGTTTATCCGATACTGCTACGTATGGCATTAACCACTCAATTCTCGTCAACTCAATTTTAAAATATTCGTAAACATCTCGTCTGGATACCTGTGTCGCTGTTTGTATAACAGCATTTAAATCATTTCTCGATCTAGTTAGTATTAGTTCATGTTTTACATTAACTACGATTTTTCGATAGTCTTCAGCGAAACCGAGAATCATGCTCAAAGGTATAGATACATCGAAGTAGCCGGCGTAGTTTGTCAACCTTTGAGTTTCTTCAACGTCGAGCCACCCGGCATTTTCAATAATTAGGCTCTGTCTAGGATTTAGTGAAATCCATCCCTTCATAAGTGTAGTCAAACCGACATTCTTACATTTATCGATTTCTACAGCATTGATTTCATATCGAATTTCTTCAGACATGTGACAGATGGCATTATTTACCAACTTGGTTCTCTCCACAGCATTACCATCAGTCTTAGTCAGTCTACCACACACGTGTAGCGAACTGCGGGATGGTAAAAGACACAAGTCTTGATGTTGAATGGAGATACGAATATCATCGCTGTTGTTATAGGATGATGCTGTATATGGTTGATGAGCGTGTATCTCGTAATGTGCCACAGACTCATCGAATGTTACTGGCGACTATATGCTTAGTATCTCTTCCATTTTTTTGAAAACAGCAAAAGAATATACAGATTACTTTCCACCACGGGCGACCACTTTCAAGCCGAGACTTTTTAGAAATTGAATATTTTGCCGTGTTAGCGGTTTGATTGTTCGCTGACGACTGATGGCTGTTCGACATTTTGAACTGCTTTTATAGTCACTACCGACTCGAACGTTGTAAACGATACCCATTACGTTTGTTTTAAATGTAGCCTGATTGTTATGATTTCTCCTCGAAAATTAATCAAATTACCGTCTTGGTCGACTATACGTACTTGTAAATAATCTATACTCTTGACGACGATTGGGAGATAAATGGCATGTGATGTAACTTCAATGATCTTATATCCTGGAGGTACTGCCGGGAAGAATTCGTGTATCGTATTAACTCTTTGACTGTTTATATAGGCACCAGATGTGATATTACACTCGACTCGTAAAGCGTTAACCTTCAGAATAGCTACAGGTAGATCAGAGCTGTGAATGACGTTTGCTGGTAGAAGACGTTGAGTGAAGCCTAATAGTTGACTGATGTCAACTATTATAGTCTCGCGGTCGAAAATCGATTGGATGACTACACTTTATTACATTGCGGATGGTGTTATTGTTAGGTTTCAGACTGATCGATATACCTTTACTCGCTAACGTTTCACGAAGGAAGTGCTCTATATCTTCGATCTCGTAACTAACTGTTGGTAAAATGATTTCTTCTATGCCTACGTAAAATACTAATCCGAGAACATAGTTCTTATGAGGTGAAAGTTCAATTGGTGGAAAATATTGAGTTTCCAGAATAGATGTAGTACCACATAGACTGAGCGTCAATGAATCTTCCATAACTGTTCAAGTAATAATGACTTTACTATGGCGCTTGCATAGCTTTATATAACCTAATCAAGCTTCTTACATAAGAACTTTAGACAGAGATGTCCACAATTAAAAGTATCAAAGTCTTGATATCTCTCATGATTGTATTTAACCTTGTCAACTTTGAGATATAGTATCAAGTCTAGAGGTGGTTGAAGATCACCAAAACTATTGAAATATACAATATTACTTCCTCGTTTACGATATGCCACCCAATTTGTACCAGGTCCACTGATCGGTAAAGCATTTCGCATGAATACACCACGAAAATTTGTAATTTTCAAAAAATCAGTCCATTAAAACTCCCACAAAAGAGAATCTTAATAAAAGTCTTGATATAAACATGATTTCCGATGAGGATCTCGATGAGAGTTTCAATGAAACTCTACAAAGTACAGTGGAGACTCATGAAACCTCATTCGAAACAGCCGATGAAGAAGAAGTTGATTCAACTTCTAGTAACAAACATATTCTCATGATAAATCAAAAGAAAGACATTGATAACGTTTATGGACTGCGTAAAGAAGGCAATAAGGCAATAGTTTTATAATTGGTAACTCGAAGATAATCTTCGAAAATGATAACATTGAAGTTAAGGATGTAAAATATCCGAACACTACAGGATTGTTCGAATTATTAATTACGAAACATCCTAATCAAAAGCTTGTGAGTCCAAGTGATTTGCAGAACTATCGCAATATTCTCGAAACAACTAATGCTCACAAGAGACGTTACAGGAGTGATGAATCTATTCGTGGTCATAATAGCAAGAAATATACTAATATTATCTCTCCACTATTACTTAAAACACCTAAGAAAGTAGGTCAGGGATTACCTCGATACAAAATTGGTAGGAGAAATACAAGAATGGATTATGTATACTGGGATGATGCTAATGAGCTCGTAGATCGTTTTCGATTACTCATGGCTGAACAATCGGCAGGTAATCCTAGTCATACCAACGAATTTAACTTTATCATAGAGGAACTTCGTGATGCTGGGTATATATATTAAGGTTACACACAAATACTTGCTTCATTACCAAAATGAGCGTCGACGTGTTTGGACGTAATCTAAAACGAAGCGAGAGTAGTCGAGGTCCTCCTGTATTGGATACAAAATCACAGCTGATGGTCAGTATGACTTGGAGAACAAGTGGTTATGCATCCTTGCAGCACCTAATCAACTGAGCGAAGTAGTCAATTTAGATACTCTGTATCGCATAGTTCGAGAGGAAATTCAGAAAGTTTTAAAAACCATAGATTTATTGAGAGATGAAATCAAGAATTTAGATAAAATCATAGACGTACATAGAGACGAACTAGATAATAAATTGAAAAGTTAAAATTCCCAAAAGCTGACTATAAAAGAGGTGATATTTCAAATCTCTCAAAACATTCTCTCAATAGATGCCAGTCTGTTAGTATCGAATGATGGAACATCAGAGAGTAGTTGAGGAGCTTTATAAACCTACTCGACGTAATTACCCACGAAGAAAGTTTGATGTACGAGGTTTGGATGAAACTTGGCAAGCTGATTTGGTTGAAATACAGCCTTATGCTCGAGAGAACAAAGGTTATAGGTACATGCTTACAATTATAGATGCATTTTCTAAGTATGCTTGGGCCGTTCCAGTGAAACGAAAAACTGGAGCAGAAGTTGCAACAGCTATGAAATCCATACTGCGTTAAGGTCGAGTGCCAAAAAATTTACATACTTATAGAGATAAGGAGTTTTATAATACGACTTTTCAAAACCAAATGAAACACTACAAGATAAATCTCTACTCAACGTACTCCAATCTTAAAGCATCAATATGTGAACGCTTCAATCGAACCCTCAAAAATAAGATGTGGATGAAGTTTAGCCTTCAAGGAAACTACAAATAGCTTGATATCTTACCTGGATTGTTAGATTCTTATAATGATAGAAAACATCGAACTACTGCCAAGAAGCCTAACGATGTCACTGCAACAAATCAAACTCAAGTTTTAAAACGTTTAAATCAGAAGAATATATTGGTAAAAAGAACTAAGCTCATAATCGGTGACAAAGTACGAGTGCGTAAGGCTAAGCAAGTGTTTGAGAAAGAATACCCAACTGGTCTACAGAGATATTCACAGTCAGTCGAATAGCTAGAACGAATCCTGTAACGTATCATTTAAAAGACTATAGAGATGAACCTATCACTGGTAGGTTTTACGAACAGAAACTCTTGAAAGCTAAATATCCAGATATATACCTAGTGGAAGAAGTACTTAAAAATAAGAATAAACAAGTCCACATTACAATCATTTTAAATAGTGAGAGATGAATTATTAATAATATTGTAATACGTACTCTGATCTTTTTTTGTAGATAATTGCTGGATTCACTATTGAATTCTTAGCCTCTTACTCTGGGGCTCTTCAATTGTACTGCTCTCTGACTGTACGTCTGTTGGAATGACGGTAGCTGTCTGGAAAGCCTCGTTATATAGCCAGATTCCCTCTCTACTAAAACTTCCCTCTCCACTGTAGCTTGAGTCTGCGCCGTAGCGTCTTTTTCAGTTGAACTTCTCTCTGACTGTAAGTCTGTTGGAATGACGTTAGCTGCCTGGAACACCTCGTTATGTAGCCTGATTCCCTCCACTAGATCTTCCCTCTCCGCTGCAGCTTCTTCTCCCACCATCATGTTTCTGGCTGCTTCCTGTTCGATTAAGCTAAAGTGTCCCCACGGTAAAGTATCCGTCTGCCCGGGAATTAAATATCGCTTATCGTCCTGAGGGTTTAGAGCAAATTTAATCTCTTTTTCAGTTCGAACGATATGAATTCTTGCTCGGATGTTGTGCTGCTCACGCGATACTGTGACATTCTCTCAAAGACATCGAATATAGTCATCAAAAGTAATTGTTGCTTTAACAACGGAGGTTTTCACACCTTTTGCCTTTTTGATTGGTTTCTGACCAGCAACCTTGACGCTGTAAGCTTTACTACGGAGACCCACAAACTTCAGCATTATGTTACAAATACATTCGTCTGTCATCAGACCAACTATCTTCTCATTAGCTTGTGGAATGTTGAATTGGTTATTTTCTGTATAATCTGATGTATCAAACTCATGTACATCTCTCTTCATAATTTCATACATATTTACATCACGAATATCATAGATTAAACTGTCGGTATCTGTATACAGAAGCTTATAAACATGCACCTTTGACAGATCCAAAACTGAGAGTCCTACGTACATGGGTTTCGTTATACGAATCTCTGTACGTGCAAGTTGCACTGCTATGCAATTTTCATCAGAAATAGCACAGCTATGAAAGTTTGGTTTTGTTGTGTAAGTCTCAGCACCGAAACGTCCATTCCACTTACTTACAAGTTTAACATCCACTCGTTTGCGTTCATTTTCCATTGTTTTGTCGTATACGGCATTGTTAAACAATTTAAAGAGAAATTTTTCAAACTGATTCTTTGCATTCTTTCTTTTCAAACTGTTGAGATCAATATAATCCTTAACCCATGTCTTTTGATCAAATCGCAACGCTCTGTGGATTTTCTTTAAGCGAAGACCATGTTTCAGAACCTGCTTAAGAGCACGATAATGTATGACGTATCGTGTCTTATCGTGAAGTGTTGTCATTAACTTTTGCTGTTTTGTTCCAGGAGGCGCCAGATGTTCAGGACACATCGGTAGATCTTTGTGCTCATCATGAATTTCTTGTCTCACCCATTAGTTTAAGACGATGAGCAAGCTCTTCTAACTTGGCTATGTGAGTTGCGATAGCATCTGACGAATCTTTAGTCAACGTAAACCACTTTTGCTGCAACATATGTATTGTGGCTTGTGATTTTTGCTCGTACACACTGGTGAGCTTGTCTCACATGCTCTTTGACGATTCACAATTTATAATGTGTATTATAGGCTGTTCTCCTACGGTTGTAACTATGTCCTTCTGTTCAAATCCACCTCGCTTGTTCCAACTAGCAAGTTTCACTTCTTGTGCGGTTTTTACGGCTGCTTCTGCATCAGCAGCTGGTTCCAATGGACAAGTACTTGTTCCACTAACGACATCCCATGAACCATGTGATTTCAGGATTATTTTCACTTGAAATTTTCAGATACTCCAATTTTCTAGATTTTGGAGTTTTACTATTCTGGCTAGTTTCATTTCCATGTTGCGACTTTGAGTATATACTTTCACTTTCACTGTAAAAAAAACGTGGCTGGATAACCTCAAAAGTCAAAACACTATTTAGCACTTTTCAATTATTTATTTTTCAAAAATATATTGCTTCAAGCATGCCTGGGCCCATAACCTATTGAATTGAATTTTGGGTTTAAGGTTATATAAATAATTGTGATGTCGTTTAACTAAATATATATATTGTCTTACACGTTTCACTACATAGTTATATATATATATATATATATATATATATATATATATATATATATATATATATATATATATATATATATATATATATATATATATATATAATAGGCGAGATCAAAGATAAAGCTAGGTACAAGAAGTAGAGTGATAAAATAGAATCAGTGAGAGATTCATAAAGATAACCTACAGAAAAGTAAAGCTGCTGGTAACACTACAAGTGCGAAACTTCATTGTATGCATTGCAAACAGTAAAATAATATCTTATTGAAATAATTTATTTTTAACAGTTTCCTGGACTAGTAAAAAAATACTATTTTTGGGTTAAACCCGGGCCTGCCCCCTAAATATCAATTAAAGAATGTATTACTTGTTAATTAATCACTTTCCTACTTAAAATTGTTGTGGAAAAGGGTCTCCGGAATGTGAAGATTCATCCAGTGCTCTAACTCGCTAGCTCATTATCTTGCTATATTTCTACTCTAAGATAGAAGAATCAAGTCCAGGAACAGAGCATCGTCAATTTCCTGAAACGATATTTCTGACGCTTTCTTAGTAACGAACAATGCAATTACACATTGGCCGGGCGGTGGACCCTAACAGCGAGCCTAGCAATCTACGTGCAACCGGTTACCGACAGTGCCAACAGTGCCGGCTTCCCGAGTTTCACGTGATGCCGTGCCGGTCATCGTTGTAAATGATTATCGTAATCGCGCCCTAGCTCGTATAAGTAATACGCGCGATAGTTGCGCGTATTACATACGTACGTACCTGAATGTATACGCATATACACTATAGCGAAGAGAGCGCAGGTCGTCCATAACCATCGGAGAGATGGGCGGTAACTTAATGATACTTCGGCTGCGTTAACCTAATGGAAGAGCTGCCGAGCGTGTAAGTCTATACTAATTTACCTCGTATAGGTATACGCATGGCGCTGCAGCTCTCGCTCGCTCTCTTCCCTCGCGCTTGTTTCTGTCCCCCTTTCGCTCCTGTATATGTATGTATGTATATATATGCTCTAGAGATCATTCACTGCCGCCCGGCTTTCTCCTCGTCACTTCCCCTTTTTCTCGCTTCGTGGCCGAAAAAGAGAGAATTACGCCGTTTTTCGCGCCAGCGTTGTGACGAGCTGGTGAATATATATATGTAAGGCAGTTCAACAGACTATATTGCCGAGGAATCAGCAGTTTATACTGACATGATGAGTCTAGTGGTTGAAAATTGCCATAGAAAATGCGCTCGGTCATGATTAATATAAATGACGCGCGCGCAGATACGTTGTTATGGGTAAAGGTTGGGTCTTCTCTTTTTTTTTCTTTTGGGCTTTGCTTTTGTTCTTCTTGGGATGAAGGGGATCCAGTGGAGTTGAAGGTTTTTTATTCAGGCGGGTATATACTTACGATGCGATTTTAATGAATATCGGCGCTTAATGACTTTGGGGTGTGTGCTAATGCAGAGAGTTTGGCCTTGATGTTATAGTTGACCTGTAGTGGGAAAAAATACGGTCTTTAAAGCAGAATTTTAATTAAAAATGGAAAATTGTTGGACAAGGGAAAATGACAACTGTCTAAGGACACCAAAACACCTTTAATCAAATAAAATGTTTTTTGAAACAAACTTACAATTGATTAAAATAATTGAAAAATATTTTTTTTAATAGTACATTAAGCAGCAAGTGGGCAAAGTAGGCGATTCCCCTACGAGTAGAGTTATGGTGACGTGTAGGATCAAACTCATAAGGTTCTATAATGGTGAAATTAAAGATGTGATCAAGTATTTATAATAAAATAATATTTCAGCAAGTTTGCTTTTAAATATAAAAAATGTTATGAACTCATAAAAAAACTTTTTTTAGTGTCTAAAGGTGCCTTGTCCCCTCAAATGAAAGCATTTAGTATCAATACCAATATAAGTTATTTTGGTCGTAAGAATATCAAGAAGAAATTTTTTTTTATTCAAATTCATTGAAAATTTTAACTATAAATAACCATCTAGAAAAGTCATATTTTATTGTACTAAGGATAAGATTCCAGAAACAGACTTCAACGTTATTACTTTATATAGTTTCATTTTATTAAGAAAATATGTAATTCTGAATTGAATGGGTATATAACAGCTATTTTTAAAATATCTAATAAAATGTTTTAGAAACCTTAATATCGTAAATATTTGTGTTCCACGTCTGCTTAAAATTACAAGTATAATTCTGTTGAAATTATTGTAACACGCCATGTCGTGGTTGCTGGTCTTAATCCCCATCCTCTTAGATGTCAAAATCTATGATAAAATATTTTGAATAAAAAAGAATTAAACAACGAAAACCATAATTAATTAAATGCTCTATCCGTTAATAAACATTATCCCTGCAAGCGCAACATCGACTCGACTGGTGCAGGCCATCGCTCGATTAGCACACGCAGCCGCGAGAAAACTCGATTAATCCTCGACCTCGCGCCCCTAAATCCGTACACACCCACAACAGCAGCAGCTACAGCGTCAGCGCATCAACATCAGCAAATTTAACCGCTTGCATTTATATATTTATAATCCCGCGGCCGCGATTCGCGATTCAGTCGAATAAAAGCACTCCTATGCACACGAACGTCCAGCAGGCGTATTATTATGCATACAGGGGATCGACTGTACCAGTCGCCGTTATAATCGCATAAGCGCTCGCGCGCCAACGAAGACAATTTAATTTTCCTCTCCGCGTGCACAGGTTTCTCTCTCTCTCTCTCTCCCCTCTCTCTCTCTCTCTCTCTCTCTCTCTCTCGATGCCACTGCAGAACACTCAAACGAACAAACATTCAACGACGACACGAATGATTACCCACATACCCACATGCACTCGGGCGATGTTGGCCTGGCAACTATACGGAGTCTCTGTCTGTCTGTCTCTCTGGCTGTCTGTCGGTTTGTCTTTGTCTGTCTCTCGTAGAGCCTCTACTGTTGGTGTAGCTGTAGCTGCAGCTCGTAAACGCGCGTGCGATTGCGCTTTCCCTATTACGTCTGCGCTGCGCGCAAATTTACATTATAACGGAGTTTGCGTAGTAGTGTATGTGTGTGTAACGCGAGAGAGCAAAAATTTTGAAGAGAATTGGTGGAGAAAAGTGTGGATGACGCGCAAGTATGCAAAATGTTATTAGGGGATACCCGATCGCAAGTGGACGCTCGTTATAAAGTGGCAATCATTCTGAGTAATAGCGGCTGCGATGATGATGATTATGGTTGTAAAAAGTGTACTTTGTGCGGTGGGAAATCATTTTTCTTTTTTGTTTTGTTTTATGCAGAGAGGAATGATTTTAAAGTATTCTTTGATGAGAGTGCTTATACAGAAGGATATGATTTATAAGCTCCTTGCTGTTCTTCTTTCCTTTTATTTTTTATTTTTTTTTACGTTTGCTTCCTCCTAAAGGAAGCTTTATAATAGTAAGGAAAAGTTTTCTTAAAAACATGTTAGAAATATGTTTTGGACTATTTAAAAAGGCATATTAGTGGTTCAATGCCAAATTTTTAATAAAAAAAAGACTAATGCTCGTTGATGATATTATATTTTACAAATAATGATTCTATTGGCCGCCACGAGCTAAGAAAACTCTTATTTACTCCTATATAGAAAGTGATCCGTATAGGTGCTGGATTAATTAATTAATTAAGTAAGTAAATAAATTAAGTAAAGTACATTTTCATTTTACTACCTAATATATCTTCTTTTTATATAAAAAAACTAATCATTATTAATCCATTAATTAATCCATAGTTTAATTATAATCAATAATTTGTAATCAATTACGCTTCATAATAATAAATAATTATTTTTGATTAATTTTTAAATTAATTAATTTAAAATTTCCACTTTCTTATCCTACCGCTTCGCCACGTAGTAAGTGCATTGACAAGATTCGATGCTATATACCCAAATCCTGACTTCCAGCGCTGTAGGTATGCCTGGAGTGAGTGCACGTTACATGTTGGAAAAATTCTAAAAATTCGATCAGATGTTTGTTCCGTCGAGTGTACTATATTATTACTTTAATATCGATTAAACAATGTTTTACTGTTAATTAATCACTTTCTTACTTAAAATTATTGTGGAAAGGGTCTATCACAAGCTTATTATTTTTTGTAATTTATCTTTTGACAACAATCGATGATAAAAAGCACTTTTTTGAGCTACTAATAAGAAAGAAATATAGCAATTGAGAATAATGTATTTGAATAAAGAGATTCATATTGTAACAATTTATTGTGTTGATTTTTGAATGCAGTAATAAATTTGAGTTTCCAAAAAATGCATCTTAAAACCTGTTTATAAACTTCTTTATAAACCCTGGTTGAGAACTACAAATTATTTAATTGTTCAGCCATTCTTAATATTTGTACACATTTTAGTGATATATTGAAATGCCCCCAATCAAACCTCGTAATTGGAGTCGAACTTCCTAATTGGAAGTATAGATAATTTTTTTTGATAATTAGAATTTTTCAGAAAATCGAGTCTTCTTCTACTAGTAACATTTTAGCCCCTACCAGACTTAATTAAAAATATAATTCATACGAATAATATTACACATCTGGTAACTTAATTATTGTAAACATCGATCGCAGATATGAAAGATTAACTGTGGTTTTTGAGTTAAAATAATGAAGGCTGTTAAAAATTGTGAAAAAAATATTCGATATTGCATGAGAATTTTGTGTTACTCTGAGAAGGGGATAGATTTTAAAAATCTAAGTATTTCATAATCTCATTAAATCCAGAAAAAAAAATAAATTAAATTAAAACACAATTTTTTATGCACAATTGATTATGCATAATAGTGATCGAGACGTGTCGCATTTAAATCATAGATTATTAATCCATTAAATAAGAAATTTCCCGCTTGACCTGTGAATATACATTAATACATACTGCGAAAAACTCCAAATCAACTAACTTACTATAGGAGAGTATAATACTTTCGAATCACGAATTTTGATGAGATTTTTGGATATGTCTTTTGGTACTTTGACTAGTAAGAGTGACTAACGCGGTCCTAATTTCGAGATACAGCTAAAAGCATTAATATTGCTCATACATGCGATGCTAAAAATATTGTATTGATAGATATTCTACCAAGGTTAAAGCTTTTAGCTGTATCTCGAGATTAGAAACGCGTTAGTTACCCTTACCAATCAAAAACGATATTTCTAGGTAGCAAAAGAAATATCTGAAAGCCTCGTCAAGATCTGTAATCCAAAGGTAGGATATTCTCGTAGTAAAACCTCTACAATTCGAAAAACATATCCTTTTCCTTGAATTTTGAATTGTGTAGGTGAATTCATATACTCTCAAAAATACAAACAGATCAATGATTTCAAATAAGTTCTACTCTCTTACCCATTTTAATTCAATAAACAATGTCTCGATCAGCACTTTGAACACAATAAAATCCCAGACTCTTTACATCATGCATCATCATAGCGATGTTATAGCAAGCCTCCCAAAAAAACGACAACCACATCGTGGCCTCTCCCACAAGACGAGACAATCAGAAACAGCTTATCAGGCGCGCTCGCGGAGAAAATGAAAGTCTCTCTCTCTTCCTCTGACCAGCGCTGAAAATTGCCGGGGAGGAGCCGTACAGCAACGTATACACGAGGCATTACGCATGGGAGGCGGCGGGGGCGGTGCGCGGCTCGGTCTATAAGGCCTGCAGCCAGCCCCGTCGCGCTCCGCTTCGCCGTGAGCGAGCGCGCGCACGTAACTCGTGTTTACCCGCACGAATGGGCGAATTACGACGATTGAAATTCAATTCCGAGCGGTTGCCCGGCTAATTAGATACGCGAAGAGGATACGCGCGCGCGCGCGCGCTCGTGTGCGTGGGTGGGTGCGCGTGTGCACAGTGGGGAAACGATTGTATTGTGTATTGTGCGCTTGAATGAAATTTCGTTTTGAGGTGCGCGCGCGGTGCAAAAGTTCTTCTGCCAGGTTGTTGATTCGATTACGGGATTTATTCGCGTTGTGTCAACGGCATTTTCGCTTGGTATGCATGCACGCGCATCGTGTGGATTGTGCGTAGGAATATGCGTGCGCGCTTGTGAGTGCGGATTGCGTGTATTGTTTCGTCGTCTATGGTGATTATTGGGACATTACCAAAATGTCTTTACAGTGACGATCGAGGTGACGATCATTAAACTATTTACCCAAAGATTAAGAGTGCAACTGCAGTACTTTTTGTAAAAATGACAACCAAATATCGCCATTGTGTTTTCGTTTTACATTTTTAACTTCGCGGTGTCATGGCCATTTATAAGATTGAAGAATACTTTGGATTATTTTATTTCTGACAAGGCGATAATCCCAAGTCGAATTATCGTGGCTACTGTGGATTTTGTATCAGTGCGTTAAACAAAATCTATAAATCATACCATTACAAAAAAAAAACATGTAAATACATGATTTTAAAAATAGATCAAAATACATTTCTCTAAACAGTAAACACCACTAAATAATCCATAAGTTGCATCAGAATCCAGCATGTGCAACCTTGGTACTCTTCTAGTTATAGTAAAATATCTTTTTGTTATTTATATGTACAAATTTCATGACTTCACAAAAAATGCTTGTTTGTCCAAGTAGCTTTGAATTAGTGTTTCAGATAAGAAGAGAGATCTAAGCAATGTACATAAAATCTGGAGGTAGACTCATAAAAAGATACTCCTCAAACTAAATTAATTGTTTCAATCTGAAATTCCTTGTTCTAATAAATTAATTTAAAATTGCTATATCTCTTTCTAATTATTTGCTCAAACCATTGATGATTTGGCAAAAGATAATTTTTTACTAAAATTACAGAACAGAAGTAATAATCCTTATCACAGTAATTCTTTCTCTGTACGTAATTTGTTAAAATTATTTAAATATTTAAATTAAATGTAATCAGATGGTAGTACGTAGATTCACTGAATTTCTAACCATCTAAAATTTTGTGATTGATTTGCCATCATAGATTTCCGAGATATAACTGTTTAAACTAAATATCACTTTTTTCGTGTATAACAGAAGAAGGGAAAGAACCTATCCAAAATTTGCGGTTGTAAAAGATAGGTAATTTTATGCTTTCTTAATGTATATACACTAAATTAATCATAATATTTATAACATACCAATAAACTGGAAAAACTAAAACTCTAAATTCCAAAAATTCAAAAATCCAAAGATTTCTTGTTAATGTCGAATCTTCATTAAACAACGAAAAAAATGAGCCCTTGTTTAGACAAAAATGACTGTGTCATTATCAAAATATAAGCGATCAAAAATAAATTTTTTTAAATACATAACCTCTAATATCTTGGAATATAGAAGTCGTTATGATCTGGGCAAAGAACTTAACCAAGAGATAGTAAAAAGCTAACTTTTTGGAGAGTTTCAAATCAAATGCTGCCGTCTTACTACAGTTATCGTAGGTCACAAAAAATCGATTTTTTTCACAAATAGTATATAGTAATAGTAATAGTATTGTGTACCTAGGGTGTAAAGTGGACTTTTTAAGACCGAGTGTCGAGATTGCAACCACATCTCGAAAATCGTGCTTGAGTTACAAAAAAGATTTTTTCTCTTCAAAGGAAATGATACAGACTCAAAAATTTTACTGAATATTTTTCTTCCTATTCTTAATCATTGCAATTTTTATCAATAATTTTCCTTCTTATATTTTACGGATATAATCGTTTGAAAGAAAATGACGATTTTGTGTATAACAAAACAAGGGAAGATTATTCAAAATTTCGGGCCGGAAAAGATCGGCAATTTTATGCTCTTTTAATTGCATTATCACTCAATCGATGATGTTATTCCTAAAGTATCAGAAAACCCGAAAAACAAAAACTTAAAAAACGAAAAATCGCTAAAAACGACAACGTATCGAAAAAAAAAATCGAAGAAAGAAACACACACACACATCAATACAGACATTTTCTAAAAATAGTGTTTTTTGATTCCTAATGTCTCAAAACATGTTTCTAACATATTAGCAAAACTTTCATTTTTATTATCACAAAGCTTCATCTATGAAATGAAACGTTTTTCTGAAAGTATAATATAGGTATGAAGATTGTGCTGGCTGACTTAGAATCAATGCAACATATTTTCAAATCAATATTTGGTGCATGTTTGAAAACTTTTTCCAAGAAACATGTTTCTTGCCAACAAGCTAAATAAAGAAAAATTATTATGACCAAACTTTCTGACTGAAGGCCATAAAAAGTAAATCTAGTTACAAATAGAATGCATACATAATGTGAAAAGTAGAAGTAGTTTTTTCTAAACTATATCCCACCACTCATTTATTAATATTCACATATATAGCAACTTATTCAAAGTTACGTGAACAAAAAATCCATAAGAAAATTGTTCTTAGTATCCTAAATTGCACACAAATGAGCATCAAAAAGATTTTTTAATCTACGCGTTACATTCCTCTTCCAATAAATTCCCAGAACATGCGTTTTTTACGCGTCCGCATCAACTTATGAGCCTTCACCACACCAGCCGACAAAAAACACCCGAATATCCTTCATCTTATCACCATCAACATCCCGCGATCAATCCCTCAAACCAATTCCACATCCTTCCCTTCACGACCAATCCACTTCTCCCCTCGACAAATCATCACGTTCCACGTGCTCACTCTCTCTCTCTCTCTCTCCCTCCTCGATAAATCCACCTCCTCCTCTCCAACCCTCCCTCCCTCAGCATCAAGATACACAGCGCGCTCGCGTCTATACATCGCCTCGAAGCGGCACGGCACGGCAGGGCGGGCAAGCGCGCTAATCAAAGTAAATTCATTAGTTACCGCGATCGAGCGTGTCCGATTTCGCCGCAGCCTGACGATATCCCCTTCCCCTCGCTCTGCCTGCATCTGCGCGTCCGATCTCTCCGAAACGGACGCCGCCGTGTTTGTGCAAACGCGCGTATAGGTATACACGCACACGTATATCTCGCTGCAGTTGTTTCTTCGTTTACTTTTTTGGATTTCGAGGAGCCTCTCGGCAGTGGCGTTTTTTGCGCGCATGACGAGGATCTCGTGCGGATCCGCCGAGAGCGCAAAAACCGAGAGCGCACCGAATTTTTGTGCACTTTCACGCTCCTCTGGAGACGGGGGGGCTTTGCCTTTTAGTTTCTTTTGAGGGTTTTTTCCTTTTTGCTGGCGTACGTATATACAGTCGGCGTGGAACTGAAGCCTGCTTCGCGACTTTGCGGCGTTTTTGCGGGTTCGCTGCTGACAGGGGGGAAAGGAGTGTCGGTTGAGTGAGGTATGGGAGGATATGCGCGCGCGAGCCGAGCTGACGATGAAGTTTTAGCTCGCTGCGGCGTGGGGAAGCGTATTTCGTAGTTGGATTAACAGAGATGGGAGAAGGGGAGGGGGTGGATAAAAAGTTTTAGGTGTCGTCGGGTGTTAGGGAAGATTCCTGCGGGAGTACCAGTGTTTGGTAAAAATGAGAGGTTCCTGCAACATATTATGAGCGAGGAAAATGTACATTCATTATTTATTCGAGTGATTTAAAAAAATACCGTGTATTTTATGTAAGCACCGTTGTATTTCTGGTACATAGTTTGGTTTTTATCTATATTTCCTTTTTATTATAATAATCCAATTTATAGTTGGGGTACAAAAGAACTTTAACGTAAAACTCCAACTTTGTTTTAAAAATCTATACATTTTTTTAGTAGACTTAATTACTTTATGGTTACTTTTTGATATCAAGAAAAACAACTTTGATTGATTTTTGTTCTATTCTTCAATTTTATTTTCATACAATGTAACACATTTTTTAACTAAGAAAAAGTTGCCAAATTATCCAAAAATCCATATTTCTGAAAATATTCGTAAGGTATATTTTGAGTAAACTTTTTAGTTTTAAAACTCAAACGAACTTTTTTTATAACATAATAATACATGAATCCTCAAAGTTTTAACGCATATATAAAAATTTTAATTATTTTCTTTTTTATCTTTATATATGCGTGAAACATAAAAGCACTTCAATTTTTTAAATAACCCATTTAAGACGGTTAAAAACTATGTAAAACTATTTCTTAATCTTTTTATCTGCAGGTACTGTTATATCTATTATACTTGATTTCAAATCATTAGAATAATTAATCATGCATACATAATTGTTTAAATTAGCATTATCATTTTTTTTGTAAATTCTGATATAGTCCGTTTGATATATCGTGTACAGTAACTTAGATAAGAAAACTTAAAAAATACTCATAAAATTATCAATTCACTTCCAGATATCGGCGATCTAGTATACCACTCGAGACGCAGATATTTGTAAACAACGATTTCCTGCACAACTTTAAGCAATAATCTGTCGTTGCGAAGGACGCTAATATGCAGCGCCCAGCCCATCGATAACAACAAACAATACTACCTCCAAAGACAAGCTTAATACCTCTTCTCAATGCATTATAAACTTACAATCAATCTTTTTAATCAAGCTTCCTCGATTTTCCTCCGGGCGTTTTCCGCTAAGTGCCGCAACACGTCATTTTTCATAATCCTCCGCCCGATAGTAATCGACATTAATGCGCGAAAAAGTCGCGCACCACTCGATCGATCTCGCATCTTGTTGTACACACTTATCTCAACTCCTTCATCTTATCATCTTATCTTACCCTTCTACATTTATTAACAATTAATTTATTGCCGCTAGCGACGATAACTCCCTGATGTGTACCGCGAACGTGAGCTCTGGCAAACTTTTCAACTTCAAGGCGACGATGCCGACACTTTTTCGCTTGTCCAAAATCCTCGATGATTCGCCTCCTTCTCTTTTTTGTATTCCACTTTATGGTTGCGGGCTATTACGTGTGACTTTTACGTGCGTCCGTATACGCGATCGATAAGCGTATTATATTATATAGGTGCGGTGATATGGCGCGGAGAGACCGCGGCGCTGAAAAAATGATAAGGTGAAGCGTGTATATACTCCCTGGAAGTGTATACTCGATGTTTTCTTTATTGACGTGGGCGATGTATAGAGTGAGTAAGCCATGAGAGGAGAAGCGCACGTGATGTGTATACCGTTATATTGAAATACCGTCGTTATTGGAATTATCTGCGAGGAAGAATTCTTTTCAGAAATCGGCGTAGAAGTCAAGATAATTCAAGAACTTGAGATTTTTTTTATTTCTATTTGTAATACTACTTGTGAAAATTGTTTTGCAAATAATTAATATGTTCTTATTTTGCAATTTGTATAATTTGTAAAAGCTTGCGAATTACGTTTTGAATTTGATTATTTTTTGTTAATAACAGCACAGCAAATAATTCTGTATCCGAATAAAGTAGAATCTACTTATAAGAATGCTTATATTTTTTTACGTAAAGTATAATTCTTTTCTTTTTATATCTTTTTTTCTCTGCGTTATACCACTTTTTAGTATTATACAAGTAGAAAGGTTAATATGTGTTAATTAGAGAAAATGCGTGATATTTTATTTATATTCTACTAACAAAATATTTATACAGTGATGTCATGGAGAAACTTTAAAAAGTCGTACCTTTTTTAATTTTCTTATTCTTTTTATTTTTGACAAATCTGAAGATCAGCTTTCTGGATATATTTATTTGATAGACGCTACAGAAAAATAATTTTTATATAAGTATCCTAATCAGCTAAAATGAATTGTTTTAATAATAGTGTACACGTATTACTTAACTGTACATTTTATTTTCTTATATCATTTAAGAAATATTCTTGCACAAATTCAAAATTATGTAAAGGATACATTTTTTGTCGGTGATCAATTTAGATTAATCATATATCTCATTAATTTTTTAACAAGACCAAAAGAAAACATAAAATTTAATAGCTATTCTCTTGCAAAAAGAAACCGATTGACTTTAATAACACTCTTACAAAAAAAGCTGAAATAACAATTTTGCAAGTAATAGTAATGGTACCGACGCTATTAATTACACACGCCGTCGCCTCCCCGATCCACTCTAGTACTCGAGAACCTGTCGCATCGCAGCACAAAATTTGATCAAGCTGCATTACATTACACACACACACACGCGCGCGCGCGCATAGGTACACAGAAATCATCATCATCGTGAGTTGATACATATTTCGAAGTCTAAAAGGCGCACAACAAAAAAGGCGCGTGTGTGTTCCAAGATCGTCGTATCGGTTATTAATCAGTCGGCTCTATCGGTACACAAATCTCTCTCTCTCTCTCTCTCTCTCTCTCTCTCTCTCTCTCTCTCTCTCTCTCTCTCTCTCTACAATACACACCAGGCGATATACCTATACGAAAGAAGTCGTAACGCTACACACAAAAGGTGCGTATACGATGAAAAAAGAAGAGGTGGAGCGAGGATATCGAAACGTGCTCGGATTACCACTTGACAGAGTCATCGTCGACGATTTCGAGCAGCAGTATAATTCCGTGGGGAAAGCGAAAATGACTTGTGTCGCACACGTGCTTATTAGGATAAAGCCACAAAGAGTTACACTACTCGTCGAACAGCTGATCTTCCCTTCTTTTCGAGAGTGAAACCTTTTTGTTTGATTTGTTTAGGATTTTATAGAGTTGGGTTTCGGTTTCAAGTGGTTGGTGTTTTATCGAGAATCATGCTTATAAATCAATTGAATTTCTTTATTACAAATAAATATAAATTACAAAATTGAAATTATAATAATTAAAATTATAATACGAGTAATTATAAAATTATTTCATACTGCAGATTCTATTTTATTTTCAGTACTTTACTTGATTCATATTCGATAACATCGTATGATCAAGTATCGTTTATAAATATAATTCTTTTAAAATTATATTTATAATTAATAATTTTCATTGAATTTTATTAATTTAGCGTTAACATATATTTATGTAGAAATATAATTTTATTAACTCTTTACTACAACCTACCTTTCCCTACCAGCGTCTGTGAGACCCCACTCAAATTTCAATCATTTATAACTTCGTAAATACCGTAATCCTAGTCATATATCCATTATGTATACTTGTCAAATATCATTACAATTATTGTGTAAAAGTTTGATGTTGCAAAAATGAATTAATTAAATTATAAATAATTTAAGCATGAAAAATAGAAGATATGATAATGGAAATCTAAAAAAATTATTTTTTTCTGCAATAATTATTTGTTTTCAAAGATTTACATGCCTACTGAATTTTAAAAAAGCTTTAAATAAAATACGTACATACATTTTCGATTTCTATGTATTTATATTGTTACTCTAATTTTGATGTGCTCAGAAATAAAGGCCCATAACCTCTTTAAATAAATAATTTTATCTCATAAATCAAATTATTTTTTTAAACAAATATTGCTTTGATCTATTAATTTGTGTTGTATCTTACTAATATTATTTTTATATAGCAAATAATTTGTATATTCAGGTCTAAATTTCAGGTCGGTAGTAGAGGGTTAATAATAGCCTAATACCTTTAGCCACAGTATTCTTTTACAGGTACTATATATTTTAAAATAGTATTTAATTGATTTTTTGATGATTGCGAGTCCGAGAATCGAAAAATTTACAAGTAATTTGAATTGAACGTTTCTTCAGATGAAAAAGGGATAAACAAAACACGAAAAATGCCTCTCTTTTAATGAAAAGTGTAATTGCAACATCTGAGTCGCTGATTATGAATTCGAGGTCCAAACTACAAAAAACATTTTTTTTTAATCTTTTGTCCTTTACATAGGGGCGTTCATTTTTTTTGTTTTTTATATTTTTTCAATGGGACTTGCTCTTTTACATGTTTTATGATTTTTTATTTTTACCGTTCGAACCGTAGTTATCGGGCATAGTATAACTACATATGAAGGGTTCGATGCTAAAAGGTCCTGAGCGCTCGGCTGGACTTTTTGCAGCGAAAAATTGACGTCAACGCGACCGATTTTCGAAAGTTACCAAAATGATGTTTAAACAATGCCATCGTATAGAGGATGAAAAGAGGTAACTTTTTTCTCTTTACACTTTTCTTCTACAATCAATATTTTCCGAGAAAATCAACGAAAACCGGAAAATTACGAAGCGCCTTTTAACCACGTTTTTCAAACTTAAATCGCTCTAGCTTGGAAAATATCAACGGATCTTTCTGATTTTTGGTATGACATCGTAAAATACCCTACCGCTGCAAATAAAATGGATAAAAGTTAATAATTATATATTTTTCATTAATAATTTAGTTGTAAACAAGCAAACAACTTTTTATAGTGTAATGTATGTTCGAGAAGACAAAAGCGATAAAAAGTAATAAGGTGAAACATACGAAGAAATCAAAGGAAAATAAAAAATAAATATGTTTTTTATGCAGTCTATTAGTTGTAAATAAATGTTAATGTATTAATAAAAATATTTATTGTATAAACTTGCTGTGTAGTTGTAACTATTATTAAACTGATATTTTCTACAGAAATCCTATTTTCAAATGTTATATTTATTACTTAATAAATCGTTGATGAACTTCTATACTAAAATCAATTTCACGGAAGAAAAAGACTTAAGAAATATTTCACTTTAAAAACATTTGATCTAGTCAATGTTTAATATAAAGAAAACAACAGCGAAGCATGTGTAGCACCCTGTGTAACGCAACCATCTTGCCTTCAAGCGTGAAGCGACCACGCGGAACGATTGCTTTTGGAAAAATCGCTATATCTCTGCCAATTCTCATTCAAATGGTCTGAAAATTTCTGGAAAACTTCTTGAAGTGTAGATGAACAAATCTCTCGCTGAAAATTTTCTTAGACTTAAACTTCCTCACACACTTTATTCCGTCGAACATACATAATGCTATAAAAAGTTGTTTGCTTGTTTACAACTAAATTATTAATGAAAAATATATAATTATTAACTTTTATCGATGTTATCTGCAGCGGTAGGGTATTTTACGATGTCATACCAAAAATCAGAAAGATCCGTTGATATTTTTCCAAGCTAGAGCGATTTAAGTTTGAAAAACGTGGTTCAAAGGCGCTTCGCAATTTTCCGGTTTTCGTTGATTTTCTCGGAAAATATTGATTGTAGAAGAAAAGTGTAAAGAGAAAAAAGTTGTCTCTTTTCATCCTCTACACGATGGCATTATTTAAACATCATTTTGGTAACTTTTGAAAATCGGTCACGTTGATGTCAATTTTTCGCTGCAAAAAGTCCAGCCGAGCGCTCAGGACCTTTTAGCATCGAACCGTTCATATATACACTAACGTTGATCTCTGTAACGTAAGTGATTATTTGTAAATGGACAGAAAATGGCCATTTACATAACTTTTATAGATAATGATGTATCGATATTATTGCTTTGAAATAATTGGAATACAAACATTTACTAGATCTTATATAAAATAATCGTCGAGCCAGACGAAGAAGGTACTACGTCGGGTTGAGGTTCGAAAAGGTACTACGTCGATCTCGGCTTCAAAAGGGTACTACGTCAGTGACTAATTGAAAATGGTTCTACCTCGGGAGTTGAATTTTCCGCTTGGATTTTGAATTGGCAGCATTGGCGAGTTAATACTAAATTGTGTACTCTACACGGATAAAAAAAATATCGGTGGGACAGCAGATCGATATGCGCTGAAAGTATTATCGCTGGAATTTACAAATTGTTTGCTGTATCAGCGACTTTCTTTGCTGAAACAACAGACGTAATCTTTGGTACACTAGCTAAAAAACATTGCTAAAAGCAGTTCACCTCGTTCAGTACAATACATGAGTTAAATTACCGAAATTATCCGTCTAAAACAGCGATACATGGCTGCTACTGAAAAAATCGGTAAAGCAGCCAACGTAATCGTTGAAACAGCGGACAATGTTCGTTACATACAGCAATATAAATCGCTAATACCGCCAAACCTTTTGGAGGTGTTTATTCTTGCGCGGCGCTGCGAGTGACCCCGAGCAGAGGCATATGCTAAAAGCTCATATAAAAGCTCCGAGCGGCGTCGGTTTTGTTTATATTGAAAAATATTTTAGAAGAAGAATTTGAGGAATATATTATTTATATTATTTTTCATACTTTTTGATAACTTTCGTGTACTTATTGAGGTTAAACTATCTTCAACCGGTAAATTTTCTTAGAATCATTCAATAACTGGCACCTGACCTGCGGTAACTATCTTACTAACACTACGAATTGTATTTTAATTGATATATATTTTGTTCTTATTTAAAACTTAATATAAATGAGAAATTATTATTAATTAACTTTAATACCTTTATTATATTATGTACATGTAAACTTCTTTTATTGTCAACTAATCGGTTAAAATAACTCTATACAATTTAAAACGAATTTATTTATACAAAAGATTTATTACGTTCTTTCATAATTTAGCTATTTTTGTTAGCTAAAGGTTTATTTTTCTTTGCAAAAATAGTCATGTTCAGTCGCTGTATTGGCCGAATTTTTAGCTGCTTGGCTTAGCGTCAAGATTTCGGTATTCCAGCAAATGCGATTCGGTGTGTCTATACTAACAGCGGTTAATAACTGCTCCAGCTATTATTTTCGTTGTTTTGGCTAAGTACTTTTCAGCGTGTATTATTCAACAAATAAAGGTTTTGATTACATTAATGTTTATAATTTTAATATTTTAAGTATCTTAACATTTCACTGAAAATAAAATTCTAAAAGATTATTTTCGCAATTATAATGGAAACGAATGAATTTCAAATTATAAACATATTTTGTAACATTATTTTTTATGAGTAAGTCAAATGAGAATGATATGAATAACGTTATTGTATAAAAATTAATAATTCACATTCTAAATAGTATTTGATATATATCCATAAAAATATAAATCAAGAAAGTATAAAATTCAAACTGATTGCTCGTTGGGTATTTAATCATTTTAAAGAAAATCTAATGGACTCCACGAGCTATAAACTCATATACAACTCAAACGGACTTTTGTCATTCCGCTTTCTCCGATACGGATAAGTGACTGTATTATAATAGTATTTTACCCTCTGAAAGAGAATTAATGCGAAAATAACATCCAAAAGAGAGGAGAGTTTAAAAGAAATATATTTTTTGAATGTAAATAAAAGTTAAGAATAAAATTTTTTTATTTTTTTATTTTTTTATTTTAAGAAATAATGATAAAATTATATAATAGCGTTTTGGCTCCAGTACTTTCCCAGCGAGCCATCGTCAGTGGGTTTATAGCTCGTGGAGACCATTAGTTTCTCTTTAAAATGATTAAATACCAACGAGCAATCAGTTTGTATTTTATACTTTCTTGCCTATTGTCAAGAAAGTATAAAATGGGAATTTATTTTGATAATAATTTGGCATTAGGAAACAATTATGCCTTATAATTCTGGGTTTTATCACCAGATGGATGCAAATTTTTTGTATTCATATACAAATTTATCTTTTCTATTCCATATAAATGATTGACTCTGGAGTATCATAGCGTCTGTAATACGTACTTGTCAGCATTGCACTGACGATGGCTCACTGGCAATGTACTGGAGCCAAAACGCTATTATATAATTTTATCATTATTTCTTAAAATATAAAAAGAAAAACTTTATTCTTAACTTTTATTTACATTCAAAATATATTTTTTTTTCAAACTTTCCTCTCTTTCGGATGTTATTTTCGTATTAATTCTCTTTCAGAGGGTAAAAGACTGTTATAATACAGTCACTTATCCGAATTGGAGAAAGCGGAATGACAAAAGTCGGTTTGAGTTGTATATGGGTTTATAGCTCGTGGAGTCCATTAGATTCTCTTTAAAATGAATATTTATATATTGAAAAATATGGAAGAAAAGAGATGAAAGAGCAGATACACAGGTGTAAAAGTTTTACAGATATTCTTTTGCTTTTAAGAACATTATTTTTTTGTGAGAGAAGTTTACAAATAAAAATTTTAATTTTGTATATTATTTACTCTGAAAGCAACAAATTTATTAGTTGAATCGTCAAGTAAATTGACAAAATTAGATTGTGAAGTAACGCGTAACAAATATAAGTTTTCATTTTTTCTAATTATGTTTTTATTTCTGTAATGTATTTATATTACAGTGATTGTACCTTCGGCTCAGCTAATGTTACAACTAATATTCCTTAGACGTACGTAGTACCCTTTTGAAGCCGACATCGACGAGTATTTTTTTGAACCCGAGCCCGACGTAGTACCTTTTCGAACCCCAGCCCGACATAGTACTTTCTTCATCTGACTCGAATGATATGTACTTGAAGAGTAGATTATTTTGTTTAATTAATTACGAAACTAATTTTTTATTCTTTTTTTACCTTGTTTTATCATTTTATATTGTATGTGTACGTATATACATACATAAAATAACTGCAATATTAATTTTAACTATTAATCAATTTAATCATATCTTCTTCATCCAGATAACATACAATTTTCTCTATGATTGAATCACACGGAATGAAAACGTATTCCAATGTAGATCTAAGTACCAATGTCAAGCTTTTCATCAATGTTAGTCGCTCTTTAACCTTTCAAAATCTTTCCGATAAATAAGCCAAATAGATCGGAAAATCTTCAGCACAACAGCTTTTCTCAAACGAATCAACTAAATCGACATTTCGCGCATAACACAGCATTTTCGCCACGCTATCCGTTAATACATTAAACAAGGAAACGTTCTCGTAATTCTTCATGTCTTTCAATGCTACAATCTCTTTCTTGCATTTCTCGTAATAATTCCAGCAGTACCGGTATCTCTCGATTATCGATTTATTAGCTTCGTTCACCGGCAGATTCAAAGCATCGAGCTTTGCAATGTGCTGCAAAACGGGCTCTGCCCAAAGACCGCTCTACTGAACAGCTAGCGCCAGCAACGTTTCGCCCTTGGCATTCGTATCGTTGACGTCAGCTCCATGATCGAAAAACAATCGCATGTTTTCCTTCGGCTGGTTCACCCGCTCTTCGACCAATGCACGTAAAAATACGCATTTTTGAACAAGCAGTGCAGTACAGTGTATTGATCGTCTACATTTCTACTGTTCAGATCTGAGTCCCGATCCAGAAGAAACTTGATAAACTTCAGTCTCGATTATGATGTTCCTTTCGTTGTTGTCGAGATCGCGAGCCAAAAAGTTATCGACGAGATCTGTGTGGTAGTTGTCGTAGGCATAGTGCAGCACACTGTCGTACCTACGTCGGCGTCCTCGCGTTGGCTCCATTCTCCACCAGCAGCCTAACGGTGTCCATGCTCTGATTGTGACGAACAGCAGTCAGCAGTGGCGGCAAAGTCGAGTTGTTGCAAGCGTTCACGCGAGCTTCCTTCACTATCAGTAATTTCACCATCTTGTGGCAGTTCTGTATCTTCAGAGCCGTTTGCAGCGGCGTGTAACCGAGCAAATTCTTAACGTTTTGTCGAACCACGTGTCGCAGAAGCAATGCAGCGACGGACAGTTGATCATCGCCGGCTTTTACCACCGAGTGCAGAACGGAGGATCGCCACGTGTTCCGATTCTTTGGTCGAGGCTCGTTCACCTTCGCGCCTTTTTTTATCATTAGTCTGACAATGTCGACGTTGAGGTCCGAAACGATTTGCTTCAAAGGGCAGTGCGCCTTCGTCAGCAGGTCAGCTATCTTTGAGTTTGTTATTTTTGGGACGCGCTGGATGGAGTGAACGACGGATTGGACGTAAGGAGCGTACTGGCCGTTGACCGCGAGAACCAGAGGATTCTCGACGTTGTTGAAAGCGTAGACGATGTTCAGAAGAGCGTTGATAGCTGCTTCATCGTCTTTGGCTACGGCGCTGTCCAACTCAATGCACCAGCGTTCTCGCAATGTGGAAGACTGTCAGTTAGAAATCAAAATTTGCATTTTATTAATTTATACGAATAATAACATTATATATTAGATAGTATAACGGAGTTTTAATCAGTAAACCCACGGTATATTAATATTCAGTCGAACACGTTGAATTGTTGGCTGTAGCGATGTGGCTGTAGCGATGTCCTCAGAATAGTTGAGTCGACGGCGGATCCCGAGCAAGAGAGAGCAAGCCAGCGTGGTCGCGAATATTTATATTCACGCGACAATTATTCGCACTATTATTTGGGCACAACAGCGACGTCCAAACAGGATAATGTGTCGACTATCGTTTTAATATGATTTGGAATACATATGTAATTAATAGATGACTTTATTAAAGTTCAGAAACAATCATAAATGATTTTAAGAATAATTGAAAGCTGTTTTCTCTAACGTAATATAAACTTTTGACGAGATTCTACTCATTTGACTCTCTCGGACTTACATGCTCCATATTTAAAAAGCTCTGGAAACCAGAAAATGCACGGTAACCTATATAAATCTTTTTAGTGGTTACTCATACTTTATTCATTTGCAATTCTTTAGTTATTTTAGCAAATTTACAGTAGCGTTTTCACGTTATAACCTTAAGTGTATCTCTACCAGATGCGTTTCCTATACTGTGCGTGTTAAATGTTACGACTTTAAATACAATTTATGTTCATTTTTAAACGGTAAAGGTCATAATGATATAACTACCTTAAACCTATGCTAAAGCAAAACATAGATTATAAAAAGAGGAAAGTAGGGGTGAACGGTCCAATGTGACACCCTTAAGGCGCATTATAAATGTGCAAATGTGCATGTTAACATTCACTTAGTGTTACGTTTAAGCGTTTTAAGAAGTATTTTGATATCTTAGCTATAAATACTAAAAAGTTTTATTTAAGTATAAATGCTTATTCTCTTACATTTCCAGTTTTTATAAATAAATTCGTAAGTCTCTTTTTTCTGCCATAGCGGACAATGTGGCACACCACTATAAAATTGATGTAAGTATAAATTTATAACAGTATAATACTTTTATGATCTTAATTATTAATTAAATAACTTATTCCGTACGTTATTGAATAAACTTGTAAAAATTTGTAAAAATATTCACACAAAATTAGTTAAGTTAGTTAAGGTTTTTTGTATTTGAAAATTTTTCTCATATTTTGTCCAGTTTTTAAAGCATAACTTTATTAGAAATTATCTTCTACGTATTCTTTTATTCGATTGGTAAATAAATATGCATTTATAATGTGTTATCACATTACCCACAAACTAGGTTATCTGTTATTATAATATTTTATGAAATGTATGTACCTAAACTATTTTTTTCAATTTAAGGTAGAAATCAAAATTAGTTAAGTCCATGTTAAACATAAATAATTTTTTACTTTATTCAGGATGACAAGTATTTATTATGAATAACTTTATCAAAAATAAATTTTATACGTAAAAGGCCGCAAAAATACTTTCATCAATTTTAGACCAAAGTATTTATAATATGATACGATAACTTTTAAGGATACATGAAGTATATTAGAAAACTAAATAAATGAAGTCACTTTAACTTGTTTAAAACAAATTAAAGTACCTAAAATAGAGGTGCGCCACATTGCGCGCTGCGCCACCTTGTACCGTTTTCCCCTAATAGACAAACTTTTGCAACTTTTGACTTACTATATAAATAATTTAAACTTTATATTAGATACATACCATATTCATTGAATAATAAAGATGCCGATTAACTTTACGATTAAGTTTACTTTTAAATATAATAACAAAATTAACTAACTTGAATCGGAAACAGTAAGGCACTTATTGAGGTCCGAGTAATCTGTGCGTCCGTGAATGATCTGAAGATCCATAAAGTGTTACTGGAGGAGGAGGGCGGTTTTGCGTATACGTATGCACAACCTTATGTTAATTAGGTGGTGTGAGTGCACGTAGCCAAAATTTATAGGAATGTACCTTTGCGGGTTGCAAATATTCTGAGAATATTGTCATTAATAGAAATCTTCTGAAGTCCTTGAAATAAGTTATTCGTTCAAAGTTATAAATTCGAGAAATACAATAAAAATACGTAGCACGGTTATATAAACTCTCAGTTGTATATAATAAGTACCCGGTCTACTAAAAATGATCAGCTTAAATGTCAAGCGATTTGTCAGCTAACAAACACCTTATATTTCCGCATGATTTGTCAGTTGATTTATCATACTAAGGTATACCAGATAGGTACTACCATCTCGATGTTAACACTCAAAGTTGGGGACCAACTATTGATTTTAACCCAAAAACCCAGTCTAATACAAAATGTATGTCTGAAAAGCTAAAACAAACACACGTCTAAAAGTGTATCTCATTCAGTCGATCCATCATAACAAGCCGAAAGCAATAATAACTCATCTCACCCACAGCCTTTGAAACACATCTCAATTCCTCCCGCGGCAATCCCGTAAACGTCTCCACGAGCCGATAATGAAACAAACATCGCACCTCCGAGCCGCGCACTCCCTCGCATAATCCTCCCCCTACATGTACAAACAACGAGGGCGCGGAGAGACAGAGAGACTCGCGACGCAGCGCGCAGCCCGGCGTAATTAGAAACATCATTAAAAGTGAAATTAGTTTATGTTTGCTTTATATGCCCCCCGAGCGCGGAGAAATCTCTCTTACCCCCGGTGCGACCGACCCTTTCTGCACTCGTGTGCGCGAAGAAAACCGCACAATAGTTTCGCTGGGCTGCGGCATCAGCCGCCTCGAGGGTGCCTTTTGTATATACGTATTATATAAGCGGGGGCCGGGGAGCTCGATGTGTATATGGAGATCTTTGAAGTGCGCGTGTATGAGTGCATCCTCGCTGTGTACGCAGGATGGTGCAGAAAGAGGGAACACCTGCGTGTCCTCGAAATATGCAGCCCGGCACTCTGCGGAGCGCCTCGTCATTTGCATGAAAAACAGATGAAGAAACTTTGACGACGGTTTTGCGGGGGCTTGTGGGAATGAAATTTTGTTGGAAGAGTTGTGGAAAGTAATTGGGGCTTCGACTGATGTT
This sequence comes from Gastracanthus pulcherrimus, assembly GCA_949152435.1. Classification (NCBI taxonomy): domain Eukaryota; kingdom Metazoa; phylum Arthropoda; class Insecta; order Hymenoptera; family Pteromalidae; genus Gastracanthus; species Gastracanthus pulcherrimus. The sequence goes on along the minus strand of OX424575.1, from coordinate 145,428,446 downwards.
TTAATTCGTAGATTTATATTTCATAGTCATCTTTTTTTTGCATTAGACAGATACGTATGAAATAGTGTTTTCGATTATTATAAATTTCAGCTTTCTTGTTTATCGACCAAAATTATTAACTTTTAATGAAAGCGATGAAAATAACACGAAAAATTGCTGTTTTTAAAAGAGTAGAATTGAAATTCTCGAACTTAGATGCGTTTTGCTGTCTCAAAGAGAAAGCTTTGTAACGATGATATTTTTAAAATCCGAGATTCTGATGGATACGTTAGATAAGTAAAAAAGGCGTAATTTCCTAACAATTTATATATTTAATAATGTTGTGGTCGACATAATTTTTGAACGCATTTCTTACATTTCTAGTTAAAATTTAGAAGGTTTAGGGTGCATCCACATACTGGAACGTTCCGTCCAGATCCTATCTATCACAATGAGTGCAAGAAAGATATCAGCTGCATTCCGGCGGAATCGTCTGGCTCTCACACTCGTTGCGAGTTATAGGCTATTGTATTTTTTAAATATTCGTACTTGTATATTAACAAATCATGGATCGCGTGCATTTTAATCGAATTTTATATTCAACAGATATTTTATATCTTTTTCGAAAATAATGAATTTGGAAAAATATGCATTTTTCACAAAGTGACTACTTTAAAGTGGGTTCAGCGACTCTTTATTCAATAAATAATTGTACCTCAAATCTCTTTGAGAAAGCATTCTTCTAAATTAGTTAGCAGCAGTTTTTCATCACTTTCTTTGAAAGTTCATAGCTTTGGCTCAAATTAATATTTTTGTACGAAATGAAGCTAAAATTCAAGCTCTTTTCGACTATTTTTATTTACGTTCGAGTCATGTTCTCTATCATAAAAACTTGCAGAGCTATGAATAGAAGTAGATGCACCATTTTTTACTAAAATTACGTACATTTTAGATCATTTGGTTGATATCTCGAGAATAAAGGCCCGTTGGAAAAAACTAAGGATAGTATACTTCATTTTTTAGTGTCAGATAACACCTCTCAAAGTTTCAGTAAATATCGGTTTCCAAACCTGTGACACTCTCCTAGTTAGTTCTCCAAGAAGGAGCTCAGCAGTGTGGATTTCATCTTGTTCAGACTTATCTTGGGTTTTGCGGACATTTAGTACTGTATTAAAATAATGTTTTCATATGTTAAGAAACCTATTCGTGTTTGCTATTATCTCCTCCCTTGTCAAATTCTATCTCGTTTCAAAACGTTTCTTATCTAAATTAATACCCATGCGGATATTATTTTCTTCGACGTTACTTTGCATCTCTGTTGGAAATAGATTTTTTATACCAAACTTGCCAAATGGGACATGAATAAAATCATTAGCATCCCTACTAGTAATGAAAAAACATTTTGTATACCGAAGTCTGTTAAGTTCTTTCAAACTTTTTCAATATCTGCCAGAGTGTGCCTGAATACGCTAATCGTCGGAAAAACATGTCAAATTGGAGCATTTGGCACATTTTTCCCTCGGGTGATACTGCCCTCGCTATTACTATTTCATGTACCAAAATCAAAATAATCTTAAGTTATTTTCTGATCCTTTCCCGCTAATTGTAACAATAATGAATGAGCGAGGTCGCTGTCAAAATTATTATCGACTTCGCTACAAAAAATTATCACTTTACCCCTCATAAAACATTAACAACAAACCTACAAATCATCACAAAAAAAAATGTTCAAAAGCACATCACACGCACATATTTAATCGCGCACACGCGCACAGCCGGTATCCCCGCATTACACCGAGCAAAAGCACAGACACAACCTATACACCTCGCTCCATGCACGCTGCAGCAAAGCTAAAGCCAAAGTACACCGCGCATATACGCGCGCGGGGGTCTAGATTGATCCCGAGTCTCGAGACGTGCCGTGCTCGCGTCGCGCCGGGACCAATGTGCACGCCGCCACCATCTGAACGATGTTATACGCACACACATACACACAAGTAATACCAGAAGGGGCGACGTTGCCGCGGTGCACGCACACTGGGATATAATGCGCACGATGCTGGCTGGCTGCTATGGGTGCATAGAGCGGAGGACGGATTTATTTAAGGGCGTGTATTCAGCCGAGAGACACGATTCCCGAAGAGGGACACGCGGCGACGAGCGGCGTCGGGACGAGCCCCGCATAATGCAGAAGATGGAGGACGGTGCACACGTGGGGTTCGTAAGCCTACGCATGTACCTAGTGCATACGTATGGGGCGTTCAGAACCATAACGAGATGCAAGTCCATTTTCGAAATTTTCCAAACTGTTGCAAACTTTGTAAAATTTGCAACTTTTGTGACATAAAACAGAGAAATTTGACGAATTTTATCTCTGTAATTAATACTTGAATGTACTATTTATCAGTTGCATGGTAAATAACAGATAAATAATGACGTGATACATAGGTAAACAATTTTAAACTCTTTATGGTCATTTACTAAATTTCGAAAATGGCCTCATTCCGTTATGGTTCTGCACGCTTCATATAATACTATATATATATATATATATATATATATATATATATATATATATATATATATATATATATATATATGAGCTTATTATATACCTTTATGCATGGGTGATGTAACGTACTGAGATAGAAATAATCAAATAAAATGCTAACCTTAAATTAAAAAATATCAGGCTTTTCGCCACAGGTCTGGCTACTGGTCTCGTCATCGTAGCACTCCGGCATCTCATTAGTCAGAACAGACCCTGTCTTAGACGCCAATGCTTAATATAAGTTGATAAACTTACATATTTTCGTGTTAATCTATATAACAGATGACCACACGAAAGTCCTAATAACGCGACTGTATTATCTCCTTACTTGTTCATCGATTCTAGTCATTTCTATCCGCAATACGTCTATTAGCTTCGAAAATAAATTGAATTTGGTTTTGAAAAACTCAAACAATTAGAATACTTCTTGATATTGTGATATGTTGTAGTACATCAAAAAGTATTAGACACATATTTTTTTACGTGCTAATTCGGCGATTTAAGGGGAGTAAACAACCCTTAAAATGTAGATTTAAATCCTCATTCATTAATATCACCGAGTCAGAGAAATGTCTCACATATCTCTTCCATACTCTGAAGCCATAAACATCAAGAGGTTGTATTCTACCCGTAGTTCCTTTCGGAATTATTTTTAAGATCACTTCTTTATTCTAGGGGGTCACTTCTTGCATAATAGTAGGACAATACCCACTCCAAGAATCTATTAACAAAACATTTGATGAACCAACGTTGAGAAAGTATACTTCTTTTATCTACGTTTTAAAATGATCTGAAGTTAAATCAAATTTGAAATACCAAAATTTAATTTACAATTTTACAAATTTGATTTACTCATTTACAATATCATTCGCTCATGTACATTCATTCATTTACACATTTACATCAAATAAATAGATTTTTTCCAATTACCTGAGGTTAATTTTCCAGATTTAGAAGCCATAAGATATACATTATGGGGTCTAAATAAGTCTCGTTCTATAATGGGTCCAAATTCACCACTTTTTTCTTTAAGAACTATAAGAAGAGGGGAAAGAAGTCTACCATCGACTTATATTGTTAGCTGAATTGTATAACTATGAGTTGTAGAAGTCACCGATTGCACCAAACATTGAACTTGATTCTGTCCTTCAACTGCTAATGTACGACCTGAGTGCATTTCTAATTGAAAGCCTGATTGATCTGAATTAAATACATTTTCTATACCTTTTTCGTGAATCGGCTTTTTTATTTTAATAACAAACGTAGCAGCTATTCTTTCTAAATAATCTACTCCTTCAAGTGTTTTTTTGATTGCAAATTTGTTAATTTTTCTACTAACAATTCTGTGAGCTTTTTTAAAATTAGATAACCAATTATTAGATCCTTTAAAACGAAAATCTTCGTTCCCAATATCTTTTTGAGCCTGTAACGCCCATTGTTGTAAATCCTTTCCAGGAACCGGAAACCAGCATCAAAAGCAGTTTTTAAATTTTCTAAAACAAAAGATCAAATTCTTCCTATTTTCTCTTAATACGTTCCTCCTTTATTTAATGTTTTTGCCCATCGGATTAATAGCCATTCTTAATATCTGAAACATACACAGGCGATCCAAAAGAATTTGAAATTTAAAATAAATGAAGAATTTGCCTTCTATTATGAGTATGATTAAGATAATTATATAATATTCTGTAAAAAAAAGTTTTTCAAAATGTAATAAAATGAACTAATTCTGTTAGAGATATTTAAAACTTTTTTATAAATTAATGTATTAGTATTTGATTAAAATAAAAAGAAAAATATTTAAATGAATTTTACAAACATCTATGAGCATTCAACTATTTCTATAAATTTAATATATCGACCTTAATACCCTTGTGAAATTAAAAAAGTATATATAACTGTATATAAGTGTATACAAATGTATAGAAATGTACAAAAGTGTACAAAAGTGTATAAAAGTGTCTATTTCTGTTTTAATTCGACAATAAAATTAAGTATATGAGCTAATATTGATGATGAATATACAACAAATAATAAATAATAGTATCGAAAAATGTATAATGACTCAATAATATCAAATATACATAAAATAATAGGGTTTTAACTCTCATTATCACATAATCTGTGTATAATAGTGTAAATAAATGTACAAAAGTGTACATTTTTTACGAAATTCTATAAGATAGTGTATATATACGTATATAAATATAAACTAGTGTGGAAAATCCAAAATGAAATCGCTAAATTATACTAAATATTTTCTCTATGAAAAGTTTATGTCAATATAAAAAGTACACTCTTGTACATTTATATAAACATGTTTGATTTCCACTAGGGTATTTTGCATTTATGTAATGCTTAATAAATAATATGCATACCTTAAGGTTCTTATAATTAACAAAAAACAACTATTTCGTTTTTAATTCGTAAAACAATAATAAAATTTTATTTCACTGATCACTGGCACATGCGAACTGAAAAAGATGCGAAATGTAACTGCTTAAAAACAACGATTGCGTATTGTTATCGCTGCTCATTCGAATGCTGGATAAAAATAAATGTTTGATATTCGATGACCTAATAAAAGAACAAACTACGCACCAAAATATTCTTAGGATTCATACATTACTTTTTTTAAAATTTTTTTATTACGTACATTTGTGAAATATATTTTTATTTTATAATAAAATAGCATATATTTAAATCAAAGAAAACGTCGAGAAATATTTTACTCTCCTTTTTTTAACTGCCATACGCGTTAAATTTTAAATTTGATTTATTGAAATTCAATATATTTATTTATACTAGAAAGACCCTTAACAATATTATTATATTTTATTTTTATTTTTATTTTTATTTCAATTAACGGACGAAATAATACAAAATTGAAATTACAGCTATACAAGTTATTTAAACTCCTAAAAATAAAAGCAACCAATCAGAGTATGAGCAGTGTCAACATAAGTTTTGTTTAAAAAATAAATTGATGTTTAATAAGAAATTGCACTTTGGTTTTACGAATTTAAATAAAACGTGTTTTCTGGGGGTGAACTGTAAGGATGCTTTTCTTTTCTTAAATAAACATAGGAGCAAGTACAAATATCTCTAATTATTTTGTTATACTCTGCGATATATCACAAATTTAAGAAAATTTTAATAGTGTATGTCAGATGCCACGTTTAGCAGTAGTTATGCCTTTGACTTTTTTTCTTCTACCATTCTCTCCTTTTCAATATTAAACATCAATATCGTTTGTAGTATACAAACTTTTAATAAGATTGAACAAATTAAAAAATTTCTGGAAAAAAAATAGTTATCTCTACCCTTATAAAGAACAAGGCATGCAACCCTAGAGAATAAAATTAATTACCACAGAAGCACATTTTTATGAGAAATAAATTGTCGTTGGTTTCATTCGAAAATTTCAATTCGTTTTTAAGATATTAAAAAAAATGATTTTTGGGAGTGAAGTGTAAGGGTATTTAAGGACGCATATTAGTGGTCCAATGCCAAATTTTTAATAAGTAAAAACTAATGCTCGTTGATGAAATTATATTTTACAAATCAAGTAAGATTATTTTACAAATATTATATATATTATTTACAAATATTTTACATATAAAATAAGAATTATATTAGCTCGTAGCAGTCTATGGAGTCTTTATTGGGAATCTTTTGGTTCATCCCCCATGGTATTCAAATATCTGGCACCTATACGGATTACCTTCTATATGGGAGTACCTAAATACAAATTTTCTTAGCTTGTGCGGGCAATAGAATCTTTATTTAGCTGTGCTAGTCAGTTGAGTAGTCACGTGATAGCCATTTGAGTTGCACATAAAACAATGCGTTTTGGAAATTTATTATTTATTACTAAACTTTCAAATAAAATTGAATTAAACATATATAATAACGACCCAGGCAAGTCCCCTAATGCTTCATTATAAGACAGATTTGTTGTTTAAAACAAATATTCATTATAAAACAGTATTGTTGTTTAAAATATTTTTTAATATATATCATACATACGATATTCACAAATATATTTAAGTTAAGATAATAATATGTAACTAAGAAAATCTTAAAACTGTTCATTAAGTGTAATTATTCAAGTTAATTATTCTAAACAGTTTATTCAATCTCATGTTAACTGTGAACACAAATTTTAACTCTATTAAGTTTTATTCATAACAAATTGTATTGGAACATCAAAAATATATTAATTAACTAAAAAATGCTCTAGTCTTCTTTTATTTTGAAACTATTCAATACAAAAAATTAGTTTACAACTTATTGGAGTAAAAGCATATTTCTGTGATAAAACGAAGAGTATTTTAAAAAATTATTTTTACTCACACCTATTAGACAAAATTTGTTTTAAAAAATTCAAGAAAAATTTTCAACTATAAATAATTCTATGCCAAAGTAAAGCATTTAAAAAGCAACTTAAAAAGTTTTGCATATCAAGTTACATTTTTTTCCAATTGACAATAATAAATATTGCAACAATATAATTGTTGATTAAATTGTATTTATGAATATAATAAATGCATTCTACTTTTACAAATAAAATACTTTCGTAATTTAGTTCGAGTTTATGAACAACGGATTCATTTATTACAAAAATACCATAAAAATAAAAAGCGGTATAAAACAAAAACAAATCGATCAATCTTCAATTACATTTTTATTTCAAATCTTCATCAAAAACTAAAAATAGAGCTTTGAATGGCCAAAAATTACCGCATAATACTCAAGAAAAAAGCTATTAAAAATTGTTTGAAAAAAAGACATAGAAAATCGATTTTTTTTACAAAATGTTTTCTTTTCTGAAGCAGAAGAGTATTAAGACACACAAATTTTACTGATTATTCCTCTCTGTGTTACTAATAACTTTTTCAATAAATTTCCATGATATATTTCTGAGATATAACTGTTTCTAAAAAATGACGCTTTCGTATATAACAAAAGAAGGACCAACCTACCAAAAAATCAAATCTCAAATCAAATCTTTTTTTTTTAAGTGGCACTTGGATCTCGTAAGTTCATCGCCTCATCTACGCAAGCCTTCCACGCATCCATACCTTGTGCTAAACCCACCCATGAAGCACCCTCCCGTCCAATTTCTATTAGATCCACTTTCACGTTGTCTTCCTATCTGCGTCTAGATCTACCTATAGATCGTGTTATATTTGGCTTGCCCTTCATAACCCGCGCTGCCGTACGATCGTCTCCCATTATTGCTACGTGTTCTGCCCATCCTAACCTGCGCGATTTTATTATTCTGTTAATATTTGGTGACGCGCACCGATTGTGCAACTCGTCATTGTACAGTTTCCTCTATTCCCCGGTTTCCTCGTCTTTCTTCGGCCCGTATATTTTTCGCAGAACCTTATTTTCGCATCCGTACAGAACCACCGTCAGTATTATAGTCCTATATATCCTTATTTTAGCGTTTTTTGACAGCAGCCTTGACTTTAGTAATTTACTCACGGCGTAGAAGCAGGCATTACCCGAATAAGGTCTCTTGTTTATCTCGGCTTTAATCTCGTTTCTATCATTTATAGTTGCGCCTAGATACCTTAATTCGCTAACCTTTTCAAAAGTAAAATTTCTAACTCTGAGATCCCCTTCCCCTTCGCAGATGCCTAGTCTATCCATAACCATATATTTTGCTTTCGATTCACCCACTTCTAGCGTTGTCTTCTCCGCTGCTTTTATAAGGATTCCGCGTTTCTTGCCACCGTTTCCCTATCATCCCCCGCTATATGTAAATCGTCTGCATATCCTAGTATCTGCGTTGTTCAATTAAGTGTTGCGCCTAGTTCGTTAACCTGCATTATTCTAACAACATACTCTAACGTTAAGTTAAAGAGCACCGTGGAGAGCCCGTCACCCTGTTTAAAACCGTCGCGTATCGTAAAGGATTCGGATACATTACCGCCTATTCGGACTTTTCCTCTGCTTCTGCTTAAACATATTTCAATTAGTTTCACGAGTTTTTTCGGTACACGAAGAAATACAAGAATTTGGTATATTTTGCTTCACTTAATAGAATCATACGCTTTTTAAAAATCTACAAATAGCTGATGTATGGTTTCACAAAATTCCCACTTTTTCTCTCATAGTTGTCTTAAAGTAAATATTTGATCGCTCGTCGATCTGTTGCACCGGAATCCACAATGATAATCTTCTATTATATCTTCTGCGAATGGAGTGAGCCTGGCTTGTATTACATTTGACAAAATTTTGTAGCACGTTGCTAAGAGTGAAATACCCATATGGTTATTACAGTCTGTCTGAAAAATACAGTTTTGAATCTGAAAAATAATCGAATTCTTAATTCTGAGATAATCAAGGTTTTATTCAACAGGAGTAAAAAATGATATTTACAGATTTCAATTTTTCTTTGACAGTTCAATTTCGATTTACTGAAATTTCATAACTATTATTTAACCTTTTTAGGTTCTTCCCCCTTGGCCGTCTTATTTTGAATAGGTTGAATATATTGCTCTGTGGTGTAAATGATGAGAACTCAACAATATCGATTCTCAACCAAATTCTGTAAATCCTCAAAAGTGTCGTATAATTCGAAAAAAAATTTAGGCTATTTTAATATATGAAAATTGAAAAAATTATTTTCTCTTTTGTATTTTTGACGATTGTTTGGGTCAACAGCATCCATAAGTACAAAACTACGCAGTTGTTCATAAAGTAAGCATAATTCACTTATAATTTATATATCTAACAATTCCTTTAAGTTATTTATACGATATTAAATTTTGAATCTTATATGATCACATTTTTGGCCACCATAACATTTGAACGGATTTGTATTTTTCATTGAAATTTTGTAGATGATTCAGAAATAACTCAGCAGAGAACTGATTCAATTTTTGAGCCAACAATATGCACCATTTTGATGCAGCTTAACAATGTAGCATTGTCTATAACATTGCCCTGGTGGAAACGTTGACGAGTTTTTAACTAATAATTAGCGAAAAATGCACGAAATGGTCTGATTATGCTTCGAGTTCTGGCTATAAACCCTGTTAAAAACGCCACATACTCTACCCATTGCCTGAGCTGAAACTGCTTAATTTTTAAAAATGAATAGCGCTAATATATGAATGTTTAGTAACTGAAAACAGTATTTGTTCAATAAATATTGAAAGAGTACAACATTTAGTTATAAAAACATTGTTAATTTTAATATATATTCCATTTAAAACCGTGGCGTAGGTACATAGCTTATACCTTGTAACCCAAGGATACGTCTAGCTTAGATGTACAAAATCGTGCCTAGTGTAAATTGTTAATAGCTAAAACAAACAACATAACTTATAAAACAGCATAAATAATATATTGTGTGTCAAAGACGGAAAGTAGGCGATTATCACGAGTGCGCATTGAACCTAGACCGAGTCGAGGCCACCCGAGCGGCCGTCGAGGGCCGCCGAGACAAGAGCTGCAATGGTCCATGGTGAACGCACTATTTTTTGCCCTACCTGTACTGAAAGGATGATTTTTCATGCATATAATATTGCGCGGGCAGAAAGTGCATTACTTTACTACCCTAGAGTGGAAAATTAATTAATCAATTAGTTTATTAATTAAGTACTATATAATAAAAATATGTATCTAACTATAATTAAGCTTTAAACTCAAAAATTAATAATAAATTTTAATAGAAAAAATTGCAAGAATCTTTATAAAAGGTGATGTGTGTATACATGAAACTTTTTATATTTTAAGCGGATTGCTACCGAGATTTTGATAGAATGTGGCATTGTTGAGAAAGTATTCTACTATGGCAGTTAGCAGCGGTTTTTTTTTCTCTGTGCCACTATAAATTTAAAAGTGATAAATTATTAGCTGAAATAGTTCTTAATTCGTGACGCAATTTCTGAGTTAACCAGGTATTCAAATCATTTTATAATATAAAAAGCTGGAATATTTTTAATTTATTTGATTACATTATTGAAACAACATCCTATTTTCTTAAATAAAAACATTCTTCTTTCAAGACGTGCATGAAAGATCCTTTTTCGTGCACATAAAGTGAAGCGCAATTTCGAGTGTGATTGACTAAAAACTGTAAAGTGTGTGGAAAGTATCCCATTTCTCCCTAGGGAGGAAATAATTTCCTCCCGCTCCCGCACAGCGGGAAATTCCCGTCCGTTTGGAATGCATAAAAAGGACCTATTTATGGACTAATTAAAAAAGATTCGGTGAGTAACAGAGAAGGAAGGGCTTTTTCATACTCGGATGATGATTTGAGCACTCACGTTCAATCAATAATTTTCCACTCGAGCTCAATCATCATCCTCGCTTAGAAAAAGCCAATCACCACGACCCTCTAGTTGCACAATGTACTATTAATTCGACTTTGTTGAACATTTTCACTTTCTTGCGGAACTTAGTATTTCTATAATATATTATCGAAGATATTATTTCCGATACACTGCATATTTTAAAGATTTGAATACACTGATTGCAAAGAACTCTTACAATCTAATATAAAGTTGAGAGATATAACTAAAAACATCATGGTTAGAGACTAAATTGTACGGTAAAAATACTAAAGTACCCATGAAAGAAAAGTGTTATAAGAATATCATATTGAAGATTATTTTCAGATGATTACTGTGCTCACATTTGATGATCATAACCATGCGACACATATATTTCGCTCAACCATTAATTACCTCATGGAATAAAACACACGAATTAAGAACATTCACAACATTTTGTGGAGTCACTCTTATAACCACGAGTTCTATGAGCATACAGATATAAGTGTGCGGTTCAAACACATTTACTCCATATGATTTAATGTGTACATATATGTCGTAAAAGTATAGACCAAAATCCTGTGTGCTTATATAAACGCATGTCTTTGTTTTGCGATAGCATTTACGCGGATACATGCACATCGCACGACGTAATAGTGGTTTGTACGTAGTTATTAATCTCGTGGATGTGCATATAAGAACGTTACCTTACTAAGCGTTTTCATCAGTATTCACAGCTACACTCTAACAGTGCTGTGATACCTTTACTTACCAGAATTTAAAAAACACGATAAATCAATAATTTAATTTGCTTCGAGATGAAGAGCTTGAGCCTGTGCATTTTAGTTGTAGTTATCGGCGTTATCAAAGTGAACGCTAATGTGCGTAAATAAAAATACAACTTGTCCTATTACCTAAATTTGTGAAGGATTCGGGTTCAAAGATTAAAATTTCACTTTTTAAGTTTTTAACCTTTAAGGAGGTAACGGAGTGTCTAAACCTGCAAAATGGAGAACATTTATTAGTGTTTCTGTGTGATACAGACTAATAATAATTTAAACGATTTGTTTTTCATTTAAAAATGTACTTTTAATTAAACATTTTACCCCTGTTAGAGTACTATATATTACATACATGTGCAATATAATAATATAGTATACAAAATTATCGTTTACATTTTATCAATTTTAATGGTCAAAGCCATGAAGACCATTATCTTGTTCATTATTATTACCCATGCATAAAGACTATCTGTTACTAAGAAATGCTAGAGCAAACTCGTTTTGGAGTAAAAGTGATGCATCAGGGTTCGACCACTGCTCATATGAGTTATGTATAAGATATATAGCTTTAACAGGAGTAAAATGTTTTATTGAAGTATAATTTTATATACAAAATTCGTATTTTAATTAATTTGAATCCATGTTTTATATAAACACTAATACATTTTATCTCTTTTTGCAGACACAGGCCTAGACACCCTTTTACCCCCTTAAGAGGGCAAATGTGAGATAAATTCTATAAAAGAAATTTTTTTAGGAGTCGATAAAACTTTTTTTTTAAACAATCATTCTGATATTTTTTACTATATAAACTTGGTAATATCGGTTTATAAGATTTTTTATCGTTATTTTTTAAAAAACAATCCTATTTTTACTAAATCATTAAAAAGCTTCTTAAAAGTTTGTTTGTTCTCTGAAAAATAATTTTGATAAATTCTTTAATAGAAAAGCAAATCGTAAAAGTTTTAGTGCAATTCAAAGAAGTCGAATCACCGTAGGAAAAAGAAATTTTGTTGATCGCAAAGTTTTCCGAATAAAGATGGTATTGGCAATGGTAATACATTGTGTCGCGTACAAGCAAGATTTTGAGTCTTTAGAACTGTTAAATTACAGATATTACCAAGTATTTATAGTAAAAAAAATCAGAATAACTACATTTAAAGAAAAAAATGTAATCGGTTCTAAAAGGAATTTCTTTTTTAGAGCTTAGAGTTTTTTAGGTACTAAGAGAGTATCGGAGGTTTGGAAGCCGATATTTGCTGAAACTTTACTGAGAGGTGTTATCTGACACCAAAAATGGATCAGATTCCAATGGGCCCTTATGTTCGAGATATCAACCAATTAATTCCATTTGTTCGTTATTCTAGTATAAAGTGGTTCCTCTACTTCTGATAATAGATAGAAAAAATACGCTAGAAATAATTACCCAAACGTTAATAAAAATAGACGAAAAGATCTTTAGTTTCAATTTTGTTTCGTAAAAAAATAATAATCTGGACCAAAGTTATTAACTTTCAAAGAAAGCGATGAAAATTACACGAAAAATCACTGTGTTTAAAGGAGTTAAAATCCTTGAATTTAGATGCGTTTTTAATCACGTTCTTTGAAAGTTATTAACTTTGACCCAGATTATCATTTTTCTACGAAATGAACTTGAGAAAAGCTCTTTTCGTCTATTCTTATTGACGTTTGGGTAATTTTTTAGCGTAACAACTTACATAGCTATAATGAGAAGTAGAGACACCATTTTTTTACTAAAATAACGCACAGTTGAGATCAATTGGTTGATATCTGGAGAATAAGGGCCCATTGCTAAAATCTAAGGGTGTTACGCTACATGTTAAGTGTCAGAAAACACTTCTCAAAGTTACAGCCAATATCGTTTTCAAACCTCTGACACGCTTCTAATCAGCCCCCCCCCCTTCATATATTTTTTTATTTTGGAATTTTGCAGGAGATACCCCCTGAAATAAGAGAAATGATAGCTGGAGTACGGGAGAAGTGCCACAGAGAAACTGGAGTTGACATTGGTCAGTAAGAATTAACATTAATTTTATTAAAAAAATTTATTAAAAATATATAATATATTATAGATAATAATATATATTATTATTATTTTTTTAATAAAATTCCATTTTGTAGAACACGTCGATAGAACAGTACAAGGGTACTTTCACCCTAGCGAAGTCCTTGGATGCTATTTCTCGTGCATTTTAAATCATTTCGATCTAGTAAATATTTAATGATTTTAGTAATTATTTTATTCAACGTTTAAAAACTTTAAGCCTCATACTTGATTTCAATCCTATAGCTTGACCATGACGGACACCTTGATTTTGATAAGTTGTTGCCGCATATTCCTGAGTCATACAAAGCACACGGTGAAGAAATGGTAGCAAAATGTCGGCATCTTAGTACGTATTCATTAGTACTATGAATCTTTGACTATCGTAAGACTTTAAGGTGACTCACCGGTATTTTTCATGATTTTGAAAATTTTTCTATTCATTTTCTTTCCATTAATAATATTCACTTTTTCGTCTGTTTAATATTGGAAATAATTTATTTTATTCGATACTACTATTATATGAGTAAGAATAAGATTTTGTAAAGTTTTTTTTTTTGAGTCATAGGCACCTTTCGATAAATGGTCTTAGTAAAGTCCTGAATTTGGACATAAATTGATCCTCGTGCATACATAAATTAAAAAAAATTATTGAAACTTTAAGAATATATTTTTTAAGATATTTTCAGCAAAAATTTGCTAGTCTTTTTATTAATTGATGCTTTAAAGTTTATTTATAATACAATATTTCATAACAAAACGGTATTTATGTAGCAATTTTTGAAACAAAATCACATATATATTTTTCAGAGCTGTATAAAAAATAATCAAGTCAAATTAAAAGCGATTATTAGTTATTTCTAGCTTTAAAAACATAATAGAATTTTCTTACAAGTGTATGACAATGTGGTGTGCTCGAGGGCTATTTTGAATATAGCCTATTTTTACTCAAAAATAACATATTTGGCTGAAGAATGCTGAATATATAGGTAAAAAATCTGATAATTGCTGTATAACTTCACATAATAATAACAAATATTCCATGTATACCCCAGGTTTTTAAAATATAATACAGAGATTTTAGAATTTTCACAAGGGAGTCACCTTAAGATGAATTATACAGGTCTATAACCCTGGTAAAAATCCTTCTCATTTATAGCTATAAGTGACCATTAATGGCCGATTACCGCATATAAATCAGATTTATTTCTATCAAGGAAGTAACTTCTGCAGTAATATATATTTTAATTTACAGTTAAATCTGCTTTACTTAAGGAGCAAGTCACTTTTGACACCCGTAAAAATGCATTATATTTTAATAATTTTTTTTTCATTGAGACAATTTTGATAACATTTTTGTCAAAATATATTATATTTACCTATAATTTAATTCCTGGTAGACTTAATTTTATCAAAAAAAGCATCCTTACTCTCCCGTGCATGTATGGACCTTGTTTTCGAATTCCAGTTACTCCGGTGGATCATTTTACATGATCCGGGGCTTAAAATGTTTGTTTCTTATGTGGCTATGGTCTGAGTGGAGCAGAATTTTAAGAAAACGCCTCATTTTCGTATTATAGTCAAGACTGCTTAAAAGTAAATAGAGAAATGGAAAAATAATTATAGCCACATCAAAATCAAACATTTTAAGTTCCGGATCATGTACAGTGGTCGACCGGAGCAACTGGAACCCTGCAGTAAATGAACATTTCTTCGAAAACAAGGTCCATACATGTATGGGAGAGTAAGGATGCTTTTTTTGATAAAATTAAGTCTACCGAGGTTTAAAATATAGGTAAATAAAAATATATTATGACGCAAAAAATTTCAAAGTTTGACACAATGAAAAATAAAAAATTATTAATGAGCAAAATTAATTCATTTTTACAGGTGTCAAAAGTGGCTTACCCTCTTAATAAGTATCAGCATTTGAATATTTGATTATTTGACTCAGATATGGCAGTAACATTTCCATGCAGGGTTATTAATAATAAAATTGAGAGCTAATATTGAACAACTTTTTATTTGACTTAGTACTAATGAAACTTTAATTTTCTAAATAAAATTTTAGCTGGAAAAAATCCTTGTGACTCAGCTTTTAATATCTTCCAATGCTTCCAGAAAACCAACCCCGAAGTATGTGTTTTATCGTATAATTTCTTCACCTTTCAATAGAAAACGAATTTAATATTTTATTCCATTATTTTTCAGAAATATTTCGTCATTTAAAGAATTAAACTGTTCTTAAATCAGCGAATTTCAACAATTAAGTGATTATGTCTGCTTTAAATATATGCTTGTGATGATTTTGCTATCTAAAAAATATATCAGATTGTAAAAACTGTTTGAGATAATAAAGAAATAATATCAATGAAAAAACTGTTTGAGATAATAAAGAAATAATATCAATGAAAAAACTGTTTGAGATAATAAAGAAATAATATCAATGAAAAAACTTTTATTTAATGTTAATTTAATCTATTTTCATAAGTCTTATGGACTAGATATTTAGTAGTTATTGCTAGCACAATATATAAATAAGTTGTAATAATGCGTCCTTATATGTGCAGATATTTTTACACTCAATAAATAAAAATTTAAATATTAATTAACATCTATTATTTTCTTAAAAATTTAAGCTTATTCTGCATTCAAAAGTACGTACAATTAACGTTTAAACCAACAGGTATCGTTTGAACTTATATAGAATATAAGGGTAATCCACAAATTATTACGTTTTAAAGCCCGATTCCGTTATTCAAAAATAGAAGATTAAAAAAGACATATTTTACCTTTAAGTACACAATTAGAAACATTGTAATTATTTTAAGTTTATTTTTTTACAATAACTGTGCGATGATAACATTATTATAGACATAGTTTAAATTATAGCTTTCACTTACTTTTTAATTGTAATTAATGTAAAATTAGTATAGTTATAATATTAAACGTGAGAATTTAAATAGTTCTATACTTAATAATTTTATGATAAAGTGAGTGTAAAACAATAAATGAAAAAAGAAACAATGTTTCTAATCTTAACGCGTAAATAAACGTTTTATTTTTATTGCAACGCCTAGGATATATATTTACTAATCAAATAACGCGTAAGTTAAATGTGTTTTATTAGGAGCCAACGATACTATTATTTCATTATATAATAAATGTTTATTTATCTCAAAATCCAAAATAATGAAAAAAAAATTACACCAGGCCTGAAAATTTGAGGTCCAAGAATAAACAAGAACCAAAGTAGTCATTTTCTATGTAATTTCTAACGCTGAATCTGAATCTGGCATCAGACTTACCCCAGGACATCGAGGTTTCAAGATATTCTAAGCACCTAAACCTTAAATGAATTAATACAAAATTCATTAGTCTCCCACACAGCACAGAATGTTTCAATGAAATGTTTCAAGAAACATTTCAAAGAAAGCTTACCGAAAGTTTGTGTAAACATTATATAAACTTTGCCAAAACCTTTCTGAAATAATATTACAAAATATTTACAAACCTTGCAGAAATATTTCATGAAATGTTCATAAAATTATAAAAAAAAACGTTCCAGAAAATACTTCAGAAATGTTTTAGTATCGTTCTATTGCAGGTTATTTTTGTGCAATAATAGATTTTTTTTAATAATTTAAGAAAATATTTTCAAAACTTTTATACAACATTTTTGCAAATGTTAATTGAATTGTTATGAAAACATTTCATAAAATATTCCATGAAATATTATTGAAAAGTTTCAACAATGATTCTCGATCATGTCGTACAGAAAGATCAAAAGATTTCCGAAACTTTCAAAAATATTTCGATCCACATTGCAGAAAGCCAGAAACTATATTTCGAACTTTTACAGAAACTTTCAATAAACATATTTAGAAAGTACGCTGGAAGATTATCGGGAGATTCTTCCCACACAGCATGGAATATTTCCGCAATATTAATTATATTATTTCAAATTATTGATATGAAATATTTCATTGCAATATCGAGGAAATCTTACAACTATGTTTGAGGAAATATGCGTACACCCATTACGTAATCTTTCTCAAAAACTTAAAGAAATCTTCCCGTAATCTTTCACGAAATATTGCAGAAAATATTTTTAAAATCTGTTAAAAAAATATTGTTTGTAATAACTTTAAAACATTACAGCAACATTTCTACAAATATTACTTGTATATTTCGAAAAAGGTCACAGAACATGTTTGGAAATATTCCAGAAATGTTTAAAAAATCTGAGAAATATTTCTGAAATATTACCAGAATATTTCATGAAATCTTTCAAACCAATACGTATGGAATATTCCTTTAATTTTCTCAGTTATTTTTTTTAGAAATGTTTCAGAAATATTATTCGTATAATTAAAAATTGAAGAACCACGTCTGAAAATATTCCAAAAATATTCAAGCAATATTTAATAATATAAATAAAAAAAAAACAAAATAAAATAAAATCATTTACATAATAATAATTTCTTAATTGAAATGGTTTTATTCGGATACAGTATAAAGAATATTCAAAATATTATTATATTTTTTGTGTCACATTTTTTAAAAGTTAATAATAAACAAATTGAAATTGTCAGATATACTTATATTACATTAATTGCTAATATCCCTAGATGAAAATTATCCAGTTTTATCGAGGCCCTCGATTATTCCCATGGCAAACTAAATAGATTTACATAGTTCTAGATTAATTTTCTACCAGGGATATATTAATTTTATTTTTCTATAACGAATATATGAATATATATTACATTTCATAACGTTTTACTGAAAGCAAGTATAATTTTTGAAAAATAACCCGTATAGCATTAAAATAATGATAAAAATGTGGAGCTGGTAAAATAGGAATCTGCAAGTAAGTATATCTTACGAATATAGATGCACATATTTGTTTATATTCCTTGGGTCTTTCAAATACTTAGATAATTTAGAAAATCAACAATAAACATACCGAGCGTAACTAAATTTATGTTTTTTAACATAGGCAGTTCAAAATACTGTGTTAAATTTGTTGTTTAACAATTCTTTAAGAGGTGTAGGGCTAATTTATTTCGAATTGTTGGTCCATAATATCATTCAAAGTAGAAAAGTAAAGACTTTCGCGTTATCGCTCATTTACCGTATTATAAGAGAAATATTTTATGAATCATTCAACCGTTAATAGTTAAGACTGAATGTACGTTCTATTATAGAATTTATAAAATCTTGTAAAAAAGCGATATTATAGGCAATATTCGTATTAATAAAATATTAGCCTAAACTTTTCTATTTTTGATATTTCCTACATTTAGCCAATAATATGTTTTCAAGATCTCCTTAAAGTTTCAATTCGATTCATAAAATATTGCTCCTGTGATTTATGGTAAATAAACAATAGTATTAAAATCTTTATTTTTCTTTGCTCAATGATTTTTATTGGATATAAAAAACCGCTGCCAATTGATTGGCACTTAGCTTCGTCAAACTTTAAAAAATATTCCAATATGAAATTATTTATTCTATTTAATACTGGGGTGAAAAATAAAAATGACAAATCCATTGCTTTTAATATGTCGAAATATATACAAATATATATTTATATTTAGTAATTTAGTAATTTAAGCTTATGCACAAATATAGCATAAATTATGAAAAAGTATTGTTGTTTAAAATAATTTTTAATATGTATAATACATACAATTTTCACAAAAATGTATGATAATATAATAATATGTAACTAGGAAAATCTGTTCTAGGTATAACCTATATTTTTATATATATATATAACATAACCTTTTATTTTTAAATAACCAGTTATTTTTTTAGTGTGTGAACCGAAATTTTAACTCTATTAAATTTTATTTCTAACAATTGTATTGGAACATCAAAAATATAACGATTAACTAAAAAATACTCTACAGTCTTCTTTTATTTTGAAACTATTTAATACAAAATTTTATTTTACAACTTATTAGTGTAAAAGCATATTTTTGTGATAAAAACAAGAGTATTGAAAAATAAATTTTACGCACACATATAAGACAAAATTTGTTTTAAAAAATTCAAGAAAATTTTTCAACTATAAATAATCCTATGCCAAAGTATAGCATTTAAAAAGAAACTTAAAAAGTTTTGCATATTAAGTTACATTTTTTCCAATTATTTACAATAATAAATTTTGTAATACTATAATTGTCGATTAAATTTTATTTATGAATATAGTAAGTCTATTCTACTTTTAAATATAAAACTTTTTCGTAATTTTTTTCGCGTTTATGAACAACGGGATCTTTTATTACAAAAATATCATAAAAATGAAAAAATGGTATAAAATAAAAACAAATCGATCAATCGTAAATTTATTTATTTCTAATCTTCATAAAAAAGGGTTTTGAATGGTCAAAAAATTTTGAATAATATCCAAGAAAAAAGCTATTAAAATTTTTTTGACAAAATATGAACGTCATCAAAATAAAAAAAAAGTTATAAAAAGAATGAATCAATAAATCTTAAAAATTCTTCTTCATTTTAAATCTTTATCAAAAAACGTAAACAATTATATTAGAATGGCCAAATATTACCGCATAATACTCAAGAAAAAAGCTATTAAAAATTTGTTGAAAAAAAATGATTATCTTAAAATGAAAAAAGTTATAAAACAAAAACGAATCGATAAATCTATAATTTTTTTCTTGGTGTCAAGTCTTTATCAAAAAACGTATAAAATGAGATTTGTTTGATCAAACATTACTGCGTAATACGCAAGAAATTGTAATGGTATCCTCTAAAAGAGGAGGAAAAAGGGAGAGAGCGCACATCTAACGATGAAAGAGAGGAAAATGAGAGTGAATCGGAGACACAATTTTCTAAGAAAATGCCAACATTGAATTTCGCCGTTCCGAATGTAGTCACACTTACTAGTGAACATTCCCAAAAAATTCTAATCTTCAAAGGCTGAAATGACGCCAGCATTCGGGATTTGGCGAGGAGTTAAGATCGAAGGATCACTCGCTATCGCTCGGCTTAGGGTCGAGCATCTCCCTTTAATTCTCTCTCTGTTCGAATCATCCTTGGGCATTCTTGCATTTTATATTTGTCTCTGCAAGTAATCTGCGGTGTCATACAAGTCATCTGTGTGGACTAGTGATCATTAGGGTGCATAAACTTGCATCTCTGGCATCTGCGCTCGAGCTCATCTGGAGACGTCCAGGAATCTCAGTTGTGGCTTTCATAGAAGCAGCGTCATCAAGGGCCTACATCATCTCAACTTTTCGGCGCTCCGGTATGTGTGTGTGCGAATATGTGTGCATTGCGGCGATATATTTTGTTACATTTTAGGATAGATAAGTTGCGATTTTTAAGAAATTGTGTATCTGCACCGCGAGACGTATATAGCGTTTTTATTTAGATTTTATTTAATTTATAGGGTAATAAAGAAAAATATAAATAGGGAATTTATATTTGCTCTATTTTAAATTGTGTGTGAATTATTTATTATAGCGATTATTATTCACCATAATCCACACTTTATAAAATCTATGATCAAAAAATTTTTGATTCAAAATATATCATATAAATTGAAAAAACGTTATAAAACAAAAACGATTCGATGAATCTTGAAATTTCTTTTTGATTTAAGTTCTTGATCAAAAGACGAAAAAATAAGCGTTCATTGGTAAAAATTACCATGTAAGACCCAAGAAATATGAAATCTGAATACTTAACAAATATTCTGATAATATTTCATGAAATATTTCAGAAATATTTTAGAAATCTTTCATGATGAACCTACTATAGAATGTTTCTGTAACATTTTAAAAAGGTTTCACTAGTAACTTTTTAAGAAATATACCCAAAATGTTTCGCGAAATAACAACATTTCGAAAAGCTTCCAATTAATATATTTCTGAAACTTACTCAAACCTTGTAATATTGTTTGCTGTGTGGGCTATCACATGCAAATCCATAACCGCAAAACTCATAGCCTAAGAATCCATTAATTTACCTTGGAAATAGGGTTTATGTTATTGATTCTGGCTTTGGTTGAAAGGGTTAATGGATTCGTAAATTTATGGGTTTTAGGTTAATGGGTTTTAGGGTTATGTATTTTAAGACTATGGCCTCATGGATTTTGTAATATCGTGCTTTTAGTTTCAGTGCATGTAATGGATCACTATAGTAAAATATGTTATTACAAGTACACCGTGTAATTGTTAACGTTAAGCTGCTTCAAATGCAATCTATCCGAATTGATTATATTAATTTTAACCTATAAGAAAACCTGAAAAACTAAAACCCAAAAATCGAAACACCGCTGAAGAAACATAAAAGCATGGAAAATCAAAAATATTATTTGTTAGCCCCCATCGTACGTCTAAAAGAAACAATTAGCCCTAAAACATTACATTTAACCGTAGATTACTTGAGATATAGCGGGATACAGACACACACACACACACACACACACACACACATCCACAAGTACACACACGTACATGCGCTCACGCGCAAATGCACACGTACACGCACACGCACACGAACACCCACACGCATGCACGCACACACACACGTGTAAAAAAAATAAGTCTGGAAAAATCTGGCATAAGTCCAGCTCAGAAACTCTTGCAAAAGTGTGACTCTATGCAAAAAACGTAAAACAAAAGCATAGGGTCCTGTCAAGTCTGCAATAACCTAGATTTTTGTCTCTTTTTTGACAAATATTTAAATTTTGTAGAAGATTGCAATATTTAAAAAGACTTTTCCACAGATTATTTGTAAACTATTATCTTTTACGATTCCGGTCGATAATAACAATAAGTGTAGTGTCCTAATCACTTGTATGTAAAAATAAGTTTTCGTGACATAATTTAACAATAGTCTGCCATATAGTCTGACTTATAGTCTGGAATCGTCTCCATGGCCAGATTTTTTAAAGTCTTTGTAGCCAGACTGTTGCTAGTCTTCTCGCAGACTTACGCTTTTATTATAATATACTAAAAAGAAATACATAATTTTGGTTTCTGATATAGCATACTTTTACGCTTACATTACTTTACTATATTACTAAAAATAAAAACGTGGAGTGTTCAACAAAAGATTTAAATTATATTAATGAATACATAACCTACTTGAAACTTTTTATGAGCGCATTACGCTTTGAATTTTAGTAATATAGTAAAGATAATGTAATCATAATAATACTACTATAAACCATATTATTTATTTCTTTTTCGTACATTTTAATAAAAGCGTATTATTTAAAATGTTTTAATTTATTTTATTTTGGACTTATTAGGCATTCGCCCTATATCCATACAGAGACACTATATGAAATATATAGCCCCTGTATGCCATATACTCCCTGTATACCTATAGTGGGTGAATGCCTTATTGGTTGGGTTGGGTTTGACCAAAAATTTGTTTACCTTATAATTTGATATGTTATTATACATCACTCAAAACAAATTTCTAGCAGGATTAGAAACCCCAACAACGGATACTTTTTTAAATCGCTTATGTTGGTTTAGTACATGGTGTACAATGCTTAGAAATTGATATTTCGTTCTTTTTTGTTGATATTTACAGAAAACAGAAAAGTATCCGAAAATATTTTGATGTCGAATACTTGCAGATATCTGGTATCAAATAGTAATTAATCATTAATTTTAACTAAATCTGACAGATAAAATAAATTTAAACAATATATACCTTTAATATTGAATGCAAGAAATATAATATTAAAAGATATATATATATATATATATATATATATATATATATATATATATATATATATATATATATATATATATATATATATATATATATATATATATATATATATATATATATATATATATATATATATATATATATATATATATATATATATATATATATATATAAGGATATTAAAAATTTGACATTGATACGAACAATATATCCATGTAAACAAACTTATTAATATTAATATACTTGAATTTACAGAAATACGACATTCATAATGCAACGCTAGCATGTCGATACATTGTATACACTTTATCCTGAGGAATTCACTTTTAAAACTTATCCAATCTTTAAATTACCATATATTTATCAACACGTCATATAAACGACACACTGAAACAAGCATTTTTTACATACTTTGATTATTAAATAATACACTACATAAATTTCTGCATTCAATTCATATTCTTTATCCCATACTTGACGTCAGTTTATTTGACAACACGTACAGTTTAATTATAAATCCAAAAAATTATCATCATTTTGTACAGTCACATTTCTAAATTATTAGCTACACCTACATCCACTCTATTATGGACAATATTCTAAATTTTGATAAACTCAATATTTTTGGATCCAATGAATCTTGATTAACTAATATAATACCAACACATGGTGTTTAATACATGTTTTAGACATCTTCATATAACCTTCAAAAATCATATTTCACAAAGAAATTGTATCTTAAATAAGATTCAAAATAAACGAACCTCAATAAGCAACTTATCTCAAATATATATATATATATATATCTTTCTATATTATATAGTTGTTACCATGATTTTGGGAACTTAGCCCCTCCACCCCCCTCCGCGCCCTCTCAACTAAATACCGTGAAATTTCTTTAAAATTTACGTTATTTTAGAGTGCATTTTCCCCTCCCCTCCAACCCCCTCCGCTACCCCTCCACCTTCTCTTATATTTTCTTAAGTGCAGTATGCTAAATGATATAACGTTTATAAAGTTTCATTAAAATGCAATTCAATTTATTGTTCGAAATTTCGACAATAATGGACGAATTAAATTTTGTTTACTACGTTGACAAAAGGATACGCATTTATCTAATGCAGTCTGTTGCAAAGTTTGAGCAAGATACAACTTATGTTCACAGTTTTCCACACCATCTTAAAGGTACTATAAAAGCGCGTTGGAGTTTTGTTTATTTTAGTACAAAAATTTATTATAAAATATAGATTATTTATTTCAATAATTATATGACATATTATAATTATTAAACGACTTTCGTAATTATATTTTATAATAAATTTCTTTTAAAAAGCCGTGGGACCTTTCGCCAGGAGCCCTATAAACCACGGGACATAATGAGTCTTAACATGATTATTAAAAGAGGTGTTTATATTCTAAATTTTATTGATTTTGAATCTTGATTCTAGGTTTATTCCAATAAAAATATAAAGACCTTTATATATTACTTTTCATACAAAATTATTGTTAGAAAATTTATCAGAAAAAAAGTCCGTGTTAATAATCACGTTGAGACTCCCTGTTGGGAGTCCTCCCGTCGCACGAAGTCTATTTAACTCCCTCAACAAATACTCTTAATAAAATAATGTTTATTAAAGTGAATTAGTGAATTGAAATTAATTTAAAATGTATAAATAGTACTAGGAATAATAAAATAAAATACATTCTTGTTATTTTTTAAAGCGTATGGACACAATGACGTTAATTTTAATTTATTTATTAAGCCTAATTAAATCATGTCGTATAAGTAGATAAAATAAATAAATTTTTTGAAAATTAATATGATTATTTTTATACATATGAAGACAATGGCTCTCTGTAATAGTAAACAACAAATTTAAAATCTTATAATTCTTAAACAATTGTGATGTTGCATAAACAAAAATTCGACACCATTCCAAAGTCTACCTAAATGAATGTAGAAAAATATTCCACAATTATTTTTCTTTTTTACAATTGAACGATTATTCACTAAGATATAGTATGTTGAAAGGTCGTGTGATGTCACGATATTGCATGTTTATATATTTTTCATACAATATCGTGATGTCACGCGACTTTTCAACCTGTTGTACCTTAGTGAATAATCATCCAAACAAGAACAAATACGTGTCGAATATTTTTCGATATTCTTTCAGACGGACCTAATGGTATTTAATTTTTTTTTTTTTTCATTTAAATCCCAATGAAAAATTTGGTTAAATTCTGTAAAAATTATTGTCCATATTATAGACCGCAAAAATATTTTGTACTCATGGACTTAAGAGCTACATTTCTAAAAAAAGGTGATTTCCAATTGTTAGATACACATATAACAATAATAATACTTCGAAAATACTATACAAATATTACTATTATTGATACATGTGTGTCTAACAATTGTAATAATCTCTTTTTAAAATGTAGCTCCTTACGTCCATGAGTACGCTTTTCTAGAATACTTTAAAACATCGGTGACCATGAAAAATGCGCCATCTGATTCAAAAACAGGTGGTAAGTGGTTATAAACGCTTAAATTCAATAATGTAGATTAGCGAATTTTTAAGGAACTATGAAGACCACTTAAAGAGGTCTAATTCGTGGAAAAATCACGTATAATGTACATATTTGAGATATAAAAACTTGCATCAACTTAGATTGTAACTAAATATTTTTGCATTATCAAATATTCTCAGTACAATTTCCATGCTGTTACATAAAAAAAACTTTGTATAATAATCTATATAATATTATAAAATACTTTTATAAACTTTTCTATTACATTTTGTCAGATTAAACATTTATCAAAATTGTTATTTTAAAATTAAATACTTAAATGTGGGTTGGCGAGCGGATCGGGTAGGGGGGAACCCCCGTAGTATATATATATACTTTAATTTTATATATAATTATATATATACTACGGGGTGCCCCCCTACTCGCTCCGATCGCCAACGCCCAGTTAAGTATTTAATTTTAAAATAACAATAAAATTTTTTTATTTTGTAAGTAAAAGATTATAGGTTTTAGGGCTTAAGTCAAAAATTAAAGCCTATATGTTTGTGAAAGGTAATATATATATCTTCGACTTGCTCAATATATACTCATTGTACTAGAAACACCGATAATTAATAAGAACAAAAAACATTTTAAGTAAATACGTATACAAATACGTATAATAAGCACGATAACATGATTAAAATATGAATGCTCAACTAATGATAACAATATTATTATTTACGATCACAATATTTTCTAAAAAAACAAACACAAACATATACCAAACATAGCAGAAAATAACACTGACACATTTTGATTATTTATTAAGATACACATGAAAGTTCAATAATAAGAATGAAGGAACGATGAGAATTTCAAAACTACAGTGATGACTATTCGGTCGTTTGTATAGTGTGTGAAGTACGTAAAAACATTGCAAGTATATCTATATAACTGTATATATTTATTAAATGCGCGTGTATACGTATTTATCGATATACTAGCAACACTAATTCTAAGACCCATCTAACGCAAGAAAACGACCTTCTATCCCACTATAACACCTCGAAGAAAAGAACCAGGTGGATTATAAAAATGTCTACCAGTTCGTTTTTGTATTCTTTCCATCCTTTCTATTAAAGGGGATCCCTACCATTTTTCGTAAAATTGCACACAGAAATGTGTATACAGTCTAGAAAAATTCCTACTGACTTTTTATACCATTTTGAAAATATGTGTGAATTCTCATCAAAATTGAATACAAGTAATAATTAAAAATGAGATCATTTTATTCATATAAAAAACAGTGTTTTTACGTAATTTATAATTTCTTTTCATAAATAATTATTTTTCATTTGATCTAGATCAATTCACAGCACCTTGACGATGCACAAATTTCTTCATGATGCTTAAAAGAATATGTCAAATTAACTTCAAAAAGTTTCGACAAACGCTAATGCACCTGGAATGTTTTGAATAAAGGAAAACGAAAACTGCAGAAAAAACTGATTTTGTTAAAAAAAGTACATTTACCTTAATGTATAATCGTACTGTAAAATGTAATTTTTAAAATGAAAATTTGATGAAAATTAAAAATGGAATGCGTTTCTGTGTTAAGAAAGGTTTAAAGAATCGAAAAAAGAAATTAAAAAAATCCATTGTTTGGTCAAAAATGGTAAAAAAGGGATCCTCCGTAAGGGGCCGTCCATAAATTATGTAAGTCATTTTGGGGGAGAGGGAGGTTAAACATTTTCTTACGTATTCTTGCAGGGGGGAGGGGGTGTAACTTCGTTTTAAGCGAGTTTTCTTTTAATTTATACGATTCCAGTTGTAATTTTATTTCACGGTATTGAACTAAATTTATACGGTTATTGTCAACTTCATCGAAATAAGCTGTTATGACTTCGGTGATAATTCGTGGGCCGACAATACACTATGAAAAATTTTGTATAAGAACAGATATAGAAAGGAAGATGTAAACCTCTTCATTTGTTCTCAATAGCTTCGAAGTCTCAATACTTTTACATGTCATGTAATTAATTAATTAGAATGTAAAAAATGTTTTTAAAATACAATTAATTATTAACTTAAAAATATAATTAATTATAATTGTAAACTATGGTTTATTATATTGTTTTATTTTTTAATTCCTTAAAATCTACGACGAATATCACATTAAGGGGTCACATACATAACACATCTTAAATTCAAAATAATGATTGGTATTTTAGTGCTTGATAAAGACATTTTTAATAAAAATTTATACTCATGTACAACATTTACCCTCTTCTTACGCATATAATGTACCAGTTCACTAGAGATAAAGACCCACATATTCATTACAGGCACAGAAGTCGGGCGCTTAACTTTTTATGATAAATTCACTGATACAGTCCAGTTGTCATAAAGTAGCACCTTCCTGTAAGCGGATATCAATTTTTGAAGTTTTTTCACTTTGTTTTGACACTGGCTATCGTCACTACTAAAATCTTGAAGATCGAAAAGTACAAATACTATAATCACTCGTGTAAACACAGAACACCATTAAACTTGTATTGCTAATACACATTAAAATTGTATATAGCACTAAAAAAGGGTCTTAGAATCTGAATTTCTTTAAGATTTTGGTGGTGGCTATTGCCAGTGTTAAAACAAAGTGAAAAAAATAAAAAATTAACATCCGCTAATAGGAAGATGCTAAAGTTTACGATAACTGGACTATATCAGTGAATTTCTTATGAAAAATTACACGCTTGACTTTTAGGACTGTAATAAATATTTGTGTCATTTTCTCTGGTAAAATGGTACATTATATACGTAGAAAAAGGGTAAAGTTTTACATGAGACTTTAAAAATTGAACTTTTTATGAAAATATCTTACGTAACATTAGAGGGGGAGGGGAGATACAAGAAATCATACGATTTCTTACATAGGGTGAGGGGTCGAAAATCTGGAATAAAAGCTTTACGTAAATTATGGACGGCCTAAAGCTTTGTACCGTAAGAGTTTAATTTAACAGAATAAGAGAACCGTTGTCGATTCATTGGCACTTAGCTTCCTCAAAGTAAATTAATTATTCCAATATTAAATTTTTTGTTCTTATAAGTACTTAGTTATCTCTCTTTTATTTCGCTTGCCGACGTTTCGGGCACACGACAATTTACGGGCTAGGTTATACTGCCTACGCGCGTTTATAAAGAGGCGTCGAAAATTTAGCTGAGCCTTATAAGAGTTATTCGATGAGAGTTATTATGAGAAATTTTATGAGAGTTATTCGAAAATTTGTATACGACAATCAATCATAGAAGATTAATATTCCAAGTTTAAGAATTGATTTTTCTAATTACCTGCTAATATGTATGATAATAAAGTAATAAGTATGTTATAATTTGCTTAATAAAATATGTACAAATACAAATTAATAAAGATTATATTTTATGATTTCTTATGCTTCTTAGTAAAACATCATTTATCATTTAATTTGATTCATTCAATCTAAATATTTTAAATAAGGCATCAACATAACAAAATTTTGCAGAAACCACATTGAAACAGGCCCTAACGAACTAAAAAATCGCGAATAAAATAAGCGAGCGGAGCGAGCTTGACTACACGTAATTAATTAGTAGTGTATCAGTTTGATACAAATTTTATAATAAATATATAAAGTATTTATAGAATATTTTTTTATATAAACATTATATAAAGTATTGTTGTATATTGTTTGCATATTGTTTATAAATAATATATAGGGAGACTGTGATATAACGGATCACTAGCAATAATTCCTACATAGAGGGATAAAATATTTCGAGTGTGAATCTACTTGTGGTGATAGTGTGAGTTAATGTTCTCTGTATGAGAAATTCTCCACAAAGTAGAAGAATGTTGACAGCACAAAAAATTTTTACAGCCGTGAAAATGACACAAATTTGTATGCAAATGAATAATGTTTCTCTTTGATTATCAGGGGTCGTTATGTACTTAAGATCTAATATTAAGATTTAATAAGCTTACAAAAACCATTGCAATGCTCTCTTAAGATATTGTCGTACCCACAATTGAACAAAGACGAATAAATTATACGCTATTTCGTTACAATCAAATGGGGTGGCCCGGTATACCCCAATACTTTTGAAATTATGATTTTCGAAGTAGTTTTATAAGGGCATTTTACTATTGGAATGAAACATTAAATATTTACGTAAATATAGGTTTATATTCCTTAATTGGATAGTAAACTAATTATCATTTTAGTTTATTTAAAATTATGTTCATTATAATTTCTATGGGTCATTAAAGTTGCATTTTAGTAGTCCATTATACCCCAATCTCCCCTATAGTTTACTTTACCTTGTTTTTATATAAAAAATATGCAGACATACTTTCACACATACATAATATGTATTTTACGTAGATGCACAAACGCAGTATTTTATTTAGTAAATATGAATTAGCTTCATACACGCACAAAGTATATATTTACTTGTGTATATATTTATATTTTTTACACACATTTATTATATGTATATATAATTGTGTGTAAAAATTGAATAATATTAAATTTCGGGGTCCAGATGAGACATAACGAAAACATTTTTTATATTATTGTATTGTCGTCAAGAATACATATGTGTGAAAATTTTAAAGCCCTACGTTGTCGGGATTTGCCTACAAAATCGATCGCGCATTTTGACACAGAAAACAGAGCAAGATGAATAAAAACGTAGATAAAGGCTTACCTGTATGTTAAGAATGTCATATTGAAGATTATCTTCAGACTATTACTGTGGTCGCACGTGATGATCATAACCATGCAACACGAAGATTTCGCACAACCATTCTTTACCTCACTGAATAAAACACACGAATTAAGAATATTCACATCCTATTGTGGAGTCACTCTTATAACCACAAGTTCTATGAGCATACAGGTATAGGTGTGCGGTACAAACACATTTCCTCCATATGATTTAAGGTGTCTTTAAATGTCGTAAAAGTATAGACCGAAATCCTGTGTGCTTATATAAACGTGTGTCTTTGTTTACGATAGCATTTTCGCGGATACATGCACATTGCACGATCTAATAAGTGGTCTGTACCTAATTATTAATCTCGTGAATGTACATATAAGAACGGCATCGGACTAAGCGTGTCTATCAGTCTGTACTCTAACAGTGCTGTGATACCCTTATTTACCAGAATTTAAAAAAACACGATAAGTCGGTAATCTAATTTGCTTCGACATGAAGAGCTTGAGCCTGTGCTTTTTAGTTGTAGTACTCGGCGTTATCAAAGTGAACGCTAATGTGCGTAAATAAAAATATAACTTATCCTAATAATACTTAAATTTGTGTAGAAGTGTGCCTATGCCTGCAAAAAGAAGAAAAATTGTTAGTGTTTATGTGTGACAGACTAAAAGTAATTTAGAAACAGTAATTGTTTTTCATTTAAAAATATACTTTTAATGAAACATTTCACCCTTGTTAGATCTCTATATATTACATACATGAGCAATAATATAGTATACAAAAATTATAGTTGTTGTTTTCATTTAATCAATTTTAGTGGTCAAAGACATGAAGACCGTTATCTCGAACATTATTATTACCGATGCATAAAGACCATCTGTTACTAAGAAATGCTACGGCGAACTCATTTTGGAGTGAAAGCGATGCATCGGAGTTCGACAACTGCTCATTTGAGTTATGCACAAGATATAGAGCTTTAATAGGAGTAATATGTTTTATTAAAAGTATATTTTTAAATACAAAATTCGTTTTTCTAATTAGTTTGAACCCATGTCTTATATAAACACTAATAAATATTCTCTTTCTTGCAGGCGAAGACTTATACACCCTTTTACCCCCATAAGGGGGGACTAACCTGTGTGACATTATAAAAAAGAAAGTTTATTTATAGGAGCCGATAAAACTATTTTTTTAAACCAATCATTCTGAATTTTTTTTTACTTTAAAAACTTGGTGATAGGTATGTTTTTATAAAATAACAATTTTTAGATAATTATTAAAAAAACTTTTTAATCGTTGATTTGTTCTCTGAAAAATAATGCTGAAAATAATTTAAACGGAAAAGCAAAGCGTAAAAGTTTTAGTATATGTCAAAAGAAGTCGATTTACCGATGGAAAAAAATATTAATTTGTTGATCGTGTCACCTAGAAACGGGCACGCCATAAAGCTTTCCAAATAAATGTGGTATTGACAAAGGTAATACATTGTGTCACGTTTGAACAAGATTTTGAGTCTCTACATCTGTTAAATTACAGATATTACCAAGAATTTATAGATAAAAAGAATCGAAATAATTACTTTTAAAAAAATGTTATCGGTACATAAATAAATTTTTTTTAGAGATTAACTCACACTGGCCCCCTAATATATTTTCTTTTAATTTTGAAATTTCGCAGGAGATTCCACATGAATTAAGAGCCATGATAGAAGGAGTACGGGAGAAGTGTCACAGAGAAACTGGAGTTGACATTGGTCAGTACGAATTATCATTCATTATATGAAAGTTTTTTTATTGAAAATATACAATATATTATATATAATAATATATTATATATTATATATTATATATATTATTATTATTTTTTAAATAAAATTCCATTTTATAGAACACGTCGACAGAACGGTACAAGGGTACTTTCACCCTAGCGAAGTACTTGGATGCTACTTCTCGTGCTTATTTAATCATTTCGATCTAGTAAATATTTCATGATTTTAGTAATTATTTTATTCGACTTTTAAGAACTTTAAGCCACAAACTTTATTTCAATTCTATAGCTTGACCATGATGGACACATTGATTTTGATAAATTGATCCCGAAAATTCCTGAGTCATTCAAAGAACACGGTGAAGAAATGGTAGCAAAATGTCGACATCTTAGTACGTATTTATTAGAACTTTGAATCTTTGTTTGTCGTAAGACTCTATGAATCCTATAAGGCTATAACCTAGAACCTTGGTAAAAACTATTTCCATAGATTGCTATAAGTAGCCATTAATTGCTGATTACATGCAATAAATCAGATTAATTTCTATCAGGGAAGTAATTTCTACATATTAATACTAGGTTAAAGAAGGCTCATATATGATCATACCTGATTATATATAACGTTTCATATATGATCATTTATAAGCGAGTTATGGTAACATATGAACATATCTGATAATATATTATAAATATTTCTATATGCTCATGTACGTGTTTTTGTCATTAAAACATTTATTTGGGTGGATTTTCCATTATACGACTTGAATAACAGCACTGAACGTATGTAAAGTTACCTTTTTTTAGGAAGTATCATCCGGATGATGACACTCAAACTGAGGGACTAAGCTATGATTCTATAATTCTGAAAATATTTTCTGACCAACATATTAATTAATCAAATGAAATCGGAAATTATTGACAAAATTCATGTCATATCTGCCCATATATGATTGTATTATATATTATACATGATTCTATAAAGCCAAATAAGGCACCATATATAACCACATATATTAATGTATAACCATATATGACTATATATGATTATATATGTCTATATAAGCTTATATGTAATGATATATGGATCCGTTCGAGCATTTAAATGAAACTTTTAAAATTTAAATGAACGTATTTCCAAAAATTTGAAAAAAATTATAAAATATACTTTACAATAAGGAAATTTATGTAAAATTTAATTATTGAAAAAATATTCGCACATGGTGGTATAAACAACGCTGCATTCAAATATCTCTTATATTACGTATAACAGGGATATACTTCATATAAAATTTTAACAAAATTTGTTCGTTTTTAAAAAATAAATAAATAATAATTATGTGGATGTTGACCTTGACCTTCAAGGAAATTTAGCGACCTTTAAATGCTTTTTAAAGAATCTGAAAAACTTTGAGGATGGTTTTTTAGCTAAAAAGACCAGTTCTCTACTTCAGCGTTTTGAAAAATGTGAAGTTGGAAATTTTGATCCACCCTAACGTTTACATACGCTTATATGTTGCTATAATTCGTTTATGCGCATACATGAATTAATTTTAATATATATGATCATATATATTCATACATCTTCATATATAATTTGTTTATATGATCATATATGATGATATATAGGTATATATGATATTACATAAAGTCTTTTATACCCGGGTATATATTTGAATTCACAATTAAATATGATTTGATTGAAAACTTTTACTTAATAAGTATCAGCATTTCCATATTCGATTGTTTGATTTAAAGCTACTACAGAGCAACTTTTTATTTCTCATTAGTGCTAATGGAATTTTAATTTTTTTAAATAAAATTTTAGCTGGAAAAAATCCTTGTGACTCAGCTTTCAATGTCGTTCAATGCTTCCAGAAAACCAACCCCGAAGTATGTGCTCTATAGTATAATTTGTTCTCCTTCCAATAGAATACGAATTTATATTTGATTCCATTTGTTTTCAGAAATATTTCGTCATTTAAAGAACTTACCTATTCTTCAATCTGCGAATTTCAACAATTCAGTGATTAAGTATTCTTTAAATGTATGCTTATGACGATTTTCCAATCTAAAAATGCATCGGATTGTAAAAGCTGTTTGAGATAATAAAGAAACAAGTTCAATAAAAAACTTTTATTTTATTTTGATTATTTAGACAATATATAAATACGTTGTAATAATGCGTCCTAATATGTGCAAATATATTTACACTTAACCCTCTATTACACTACATATAAAAATTACGTCGGTACACCGCTGGGTCATACAGTTCCTGTCCATTTTCAATCGTATCTTCGACAATATAGCATGAATTCCAATGTTTCTTTTTTTTATAATCGATACGCCAACATCTGAAGAATAACACTATGCAGTTGAAATTTACCTTTAAATTTTTGCACGACAATATTTGTAAAAATATGAAATAACAATTTTTTCATTTTTCAAGAACAAACGCTCATTTCTTAAGGTGACGCTAAAGCCACCTGTCACCGACAAATACGAGGATCCACTTTTCTCATTCCATTTTCAATTTTGAGTAAATATCTCTATGAAAAGTTGTTATTCCAATCAAAAAGAACAACTTTTCAGAGAGATATTTTCTTAAAGTTTAAAAATGAATAAAAAAGTGGATCCCCGTATTTACCAGTAACACGGGGTTTAACATCACCTTAATAAAAATGTAACTTTCTTGCAAAAACAGATAGAAAGAATTTATACTAGTGATCGAAAACTTTATGACCTGAGCTTTACGGAAAAAAATATATCTGGACGAGTAGTTGCAAAAAGTATAATTATCTTGCATAGTGAATTTAGCGAAATTTTCAAGTTTACTCGGTGTTGTTTTAGCACGTAGTTTTTTTTATAAAATTAATATATTTATAAAAAAAAACTGTGTTTTATATACTAGGCTACAAATGTACTATATTTATAATATATATTTAATTATAATGCACTCTCATGGTTAGAATAAATTTTGATGTGTGCGTGTTGCATATATAGCTACCTAGGGAACTTAAGACACAAAGAAGGTTTTTCTGTCCAGCGGAAATGGACAGAATAATCAACGTTTTCGTTTAGTCATTTTATATTGAAAATATTTTGGCAAGGATCCTTATATTTAGGAATTCCAATAATTCCAACGGAAATCTGCCGTGCTCCAAAAAACTCACACTCCTATCAATTATATTCTGCTGTTCTAATTTCTAAATTATCATCTGGTAGAATGTTGACGAGTTGGACCGGTCAATTCAGTCAACATGAAATTTTGTATAAGCTACCATCTCCCTTCTTTTGTTATACCCGAAAACGTCATTTTTTGTTTAAATGACGATATCTCGGAAACATATGATGGAAAATATTTTAAATGAATTGAGATAATTAGTGAATAAAGTAACTTTTCACTATCTCTTGACTAAGTTCTTTGCCCAGACTATGACTCTTTCAAGATATTTGAGATCATATATATATAATTTTGTTTTAATTTTGATTGCTTACATCTCGAGAACGTCGTGTCATTACTTACCAAACAAGAGAATTTTTATTTGTTTTTGCTTTAAGAAAGCAAAATTTCTAAACAATTTCTAAAATAAAGAAAAAACCCAATGCGCCTTTAACAGTACCTCTAAGATGGCGTGGAAAATTGTAATTTAAAGTAAATGTGTAACTTTAGTAAACATTTATCTTTTGGCAAACAATAACAAGCACACCTTTTTGGGATATTAATTATAAAGAGATATAGCAGCTTTAAATTAATATATTAGAACAAAGAAATTCATATTGGAATAATTTATTAAGTTTGAATAAGAAGTTAACGAGGACAGCTACCACACTCCGGGAAACGAATTTTTATGAAACTTTGGAAAACGGTTTCTGGTACCTAAAAGTGAACTTCAGCACTTGTAGTTTGATCTCATAGGCCCCTATTCCTAAGATAAGACCGATTTTACTCTGAATTTGCTTTATTTTAGTGAAAAATGGTACCTCTTCTTCTGATCATAACTCTGCATGTATTCAAGTATAAAATATCACCCAGAACTATATGAAAGTTGGTGGAAAGAGTTTCAATTTGTGATCTGTAATGTTAAAAAATATTAACTTTTTGCAAAGTTATTAATAGTCAAATAAAGTGACCAAAAGTGCATGAAAATTCATAGCATTTTTTATCTTTGGGATTCTGTGAATTTTCACGTATTTTGTGTCACTATCTTTAATCATTAGCAACTTGGGAACAAATTAATATTTTTTAATGCTACAAATCTCAAATTAAGGCTTTTCCCGTCTACTGTCATACACTTTTGGATCATTTTTTAAGTACGAATATATGTAGAGTTATGATCAGAAGAAGAGGTACCATTTTTCACTAGAATAACGCAAATTCAGAGTAAAGTAGGTCATATCTCAGGAAGAGGGGCCTATGAGATCAAACTACGAGTGCTAGAGTTCATTTTTAGGTACCAGAAACGATTTCCCAAAGTTTCATCAAAAACCGTTTCCAGAAGGGCGGTAGCTTTCCTTGTAGCTCTCCTGGCCAATAAATAAATTGGCAGCGGTTCTCTTTTTAATTTAATTTTTTATTCAAGTTATTAGCAACTCTAGAAATTATTTGAAAGATTTCTACAATAATAATAATACGTTACTTGTATATTTGTTATTAAATGTTGTACTTTCTTATCTATTAAAGTTGCAATAGGTTTTGTTAATAAATATAACCACTAATGTGCAAATATGTAAGAGAAAGCGTTACTTTAATAAAATCCACTATATAATCTGTTGTCACTATTTGTCTTACAACTGTGGAGAGAATGGTAATTATGCACAACGGGTTACGAGAGAGTATTCTATGAAAAATTTCCTATCAAATATACATGCAAATAAAATAAATGATTTTTTCAGAATTTGAATTCAGGCTGACCCCCTAAAGACACTAAGGCTTAGTTAAGATTACAACGAAATGTATGGTATAGAGAATAATATTAGTAAAGCACATAGGTGTTGATTTTTTTAAACAGACTCTACAAAAAGCAAAAATTCTTTTCGATTTTCCGAGACGAAAATGTTGTCAACTGATCGCAAAGTGCCAGTTTCATCACTCGCATCACTCAATAATGTCCGAGGCAGCACCGGTTAGCATCTGTCGCGTTATGTCCTGCGCATTAATCAGTGATGCGCTGTATTCACTGGTTCATGCGCGGACATTATTGAATAATGCGCGTTGCGAAAGTTTGTCAATTTACCATCGCCAAAATAACCATGAGTAATGCGCGAGATATCACTCAATTATGTCTCATTATCTCCGTGTAGCACATTTTAGATTTCTCAAAAAATATTCACCAATATTACCGAAGAGCGTTCTACTCCCTAAAATTTTGCGTGAAAATCTTACTTCAGTGACTGCATTTTCACATTTTAAGAGTAAAATCTTCATCAGAGAATTTGGAGTTAACGAACACTGGCAATTCAAACATTCTCTGACAAAAATTATAATTTCGGATGGAATTAAAAAAGTATTAGTTTTCTAATTCTATTTATCAGAGAATCGAAAAAGTGAGAGGTGTTTGTAAGAAACCCCTGAAGAGGTCTAATAGCTGTTTTGGAGATATCTGATGAAATGAGCTCGTCTTCGGAGCGTCGGTTATACCCACCAGCCTATACGATGACGGAAAGAAATTCGTAGAAAGAAAGAGAGAGAGAGAGAGAGAGTGAGGGAAGGAAAGAGAAAGAAGAGATAGGCGACCCTGGTACCAAATCGACCGTTACAAACTTCTGGCGGCAACTTGGCGACGGTCGACCGGGGGGTCGAGATGAGCAGCGAGTAATTCTATTAGCGCCTATACCAGGGCCTCGAGAAAAAGAGAGAGCAAGAGAAAAAGAAAGAGAGATACAGAACTAGCCCGACATGCCGAGTGTAAGTTTGTCGTGTCACGTTGTCTTCCTTCCTAGGTCCTTCTCTCTGCTCTTCTGCCTTTTCTTTTATCCTCCTCTTCCTTTTTTAGCTTACGCGCGTAGTCTCCAATATTACTTACGAGGTTGTGTCGAGGGTCGGTCATCGCAGCTGGGCTTGAGCTATGAGCGCAAAGTCGAGCGAGGAAATGTAATATAAGGGCTGGGGGCATGGGGGGACGAACTACGAACTGTGTATACGAAGTCGAAGTTGATTTTGATCGGATGTCAGTCACGCGATGCGATACATCCAGAGTGTGTTGTAAGCGGTTGTAAAATCTTTTTTTAATCATTGCGTGCAGGGAGGATTGATGTAATTTGGAGTAGAATGACGGAGTGTGGGCGAGGTTGGAGTTGACCCCCTTTTTAGCTGTGCTTTTTTGTGAGCATCGTGATATGGATAATTGAGAGATGTATGTTGTAGTTAGTGGTGAATATTTTAGTAACCTTTTTTAATTATAAGATACGCCTGACACATGTTAATTTGATGAAATTAATGAATGACAATTTTGTTTTCATTTGTTAAAGTATATTTACAAATTATTTATGTAACATTTTTCAACTATTTATTTTAAATTACTTCTTCGAAAAGATAGGTTTTGTATAAAAATAATTTTGTTTATAATTAAAAACAAAAGGCTAACAAAATTTGTTTAGCTACATTTAATTAACATCTATAACAATATGCAAAGTCTTGATTCAATGAAAAATGTGTTCCGACTACCGAATATATGTTTTCTACATTTAATTATACTTTTCTGATTGTTCAATTAAATTGAGCTTTTACAAGCAATTAGATTCTAGTCGCATCTAGCTAAAAAAACGTTTTAATCTCACTTACAAACAAACTTAATTAAAATGATTCTTTCGTGAGAATCGACATTAAAAATTAAAATTTATATATAATGATTTGTTTATGTGTTACAATATACGTTACGATTTACGTGATAGGTATACAATACAATATCAGAAACGTTATAGTACAAAATAAGGGTATTTTCCGTGACAAAAGAAAATTTCATGAAAAATTCGATATTGCAAAGTTAGATATTGCGTAAATTAGAGAATAATTGACAAATGAATTGAAAAACATCGAATAATCTGCAAAGTTACAGCCTATTGTTTCTACTTGTACACGCACAAACTTACAAAAACACGTGTATGGACTTATAAACAATTTACTGTGACTTGCAGGTTTTTCAATGTTTTTCAATTTTTATATGGGTAAATCTCTCTGAAATCTTTCAAGGAACAAAATGAGATCTTCTAAATTAAGATCGGATGACAGATGAAAAAGATTCGAATCTTATGTCAAATTATTCTCTAATTTATGCGATATCTAATTTTGCAATATTGAACTGTTCATGGAAAATTTCTTTTGCAACTTAAGTACTCTTGTTTTATACTATAACATTACTGATATTGTAACATATAAACAAATCATTGTATAAGTTTTTATTTTTAAAGTCGATTCTCATGAAAGTACCACCTTAAAAGCTAAAATTTTACATAGTATACACAAAGGGTAAAGGCCAGCTTTATAGATATCCAGAATAGGCACATCCCCTGGCTATTATGAATCTGAAAAAGAAAGATCTTATTCGCGTTGGTAATAGGTAGTCACTAATAATACCAAAATCACGTATTTAGGTATATGTTTCTTTGTGAAAGCGACGCAAAATAGAAACCGAGCACGTTTTGTCGTGCGCGTTCGTCATATTTAGACGCATATTGAGTATCGACGCGGCAACACTGCGATGCAGTCATTTTTATGAGTAGGTTCAGCCAACTTCAATTATCCAGATGTGACGTTTGAAGAAAAACAATCAAAACAAGGTTCTGCTAAACTTTTCCAAGGCATAGGACTATAGCAAACAGCAATGCTAGGCAGTACGAGATTAGCCTTTCGAGAGAGCGCATCGAACATTACTCGTTATAGTAAATTATCGGGTTATTCGTATATATGTTGAGAGCAGGAAATTAGATAATATTTAAATTGAACTTCTTGCCTCATATTATTTAAACCTTAGAAAGCATACGTTTAACATTTGATAACGAAGTTTTAACATCTCAAGCACCAATGTGCTGCCACCTGTTGGTAAATGTTCAACAGCGCATTCGATATAAGAACGTGTCCGAATTTAGCTGCATCTCACATATAATAATAATTTAAAAAATTAAAAATAATACAACATTCTCAGTTTAAAAGCCAGTCAGCAATTTGTCAAAATCTGAAATGACAATTTCCTATCAGAACGGCAGCGAATCCATCGATAAAACCGCAAAAGAAAAAGACCCACCATCCAGCCGAAAAACTTTCTCCCCTCCAAAGAGGAAGATCCACGTCCAACCATAATTCACTTTGTCAACCGACTGTACCCCGCACAACCGGCACCCCAAACACATCCTCGAAATAGCGTGTCTTTCACTTCATCCCTGTCTTCCTCTCTAGCTCTACACTCCCCTCCGTCGTGCTCTATACGTATAATCTTTCTCGCGCGGCGTCCACTCGACTTTCGCCGCCCGCTCGGCCTTTTGCCTATATATGCGCTTATACACATCACACACATATATATATATATATATATATATATATATATATATATAGTCACGAGTCACCCCTCATTGCTAGCGGATCGAAAGACGAACTGCGGCATGACGGCGGTGCTACGCGGCGCTTCCGGCTTTCGCCGTATACGATCTCCCCCTCGACGCCGCGTGTAATTTGTTACGTCGGCGCTACAGGCGGCTGGCGCTTATCGCCGGCCCGATGGAATATCAGCGATTTTCGTGGGTGGGATTCGAGGGGTGTACACAGCGGAGGGGGGAGGGAGGGTAGCACGAGAAACTTTTCACGCGCGCGGGGGGCTTGATATAAGTGCGTCATTACCGCGGGGAGATGAGCCGCGCGGGTATGTGTGTGTGTGTGTGTGTGAGTGTATATGGCGTTTGACCGATGGAAAGTGTTTCGTGCAGCGTTGTAGATGGCTTCGCGCGACGATCGTGTGTTTGTATTAAGTAGCGTGATTCGTGACACAGTGGGATTAATGAGGGGCGTGCTGTGCATGCGTGTGCTTGGTGGGATATGAGGTTGGAGTTTTGAATTTTCTAGGTTGAGTCGTGTTTGGTTAATGGATTGATGGGATGATTATGTTCTTTTTTTTTCTTGTTCAGTAGAGTATCGTAGAAAATTTTGAATTTATATAATTGGAATATTGTATGTGTATTTACATTGGTTTACTAGAAGCTACTTAGGTAGCTATGTGTGCTCTGCATAATTTATCAATGGATAGTTTTACTGACCACAATAAACAACTTATTGTACAAACAATAACTTTGGTATTTCTCTAACTAGATTAATATTTTTTTTATGATTTTTTTTTATTCTTAAAATTAATATAATATGAAGACAAGTGTAATATAAAAAATTACTATCTTCTGTTATTAACATTCTCAGAGTCGCATCCTGGTGCTAGACTTTTATTATATTTAATATTTACTTGTACCATAAGAGGCTTTGCTATGTATTTATATAAGTAAAAATGGCAAATTTACTAAAATTTATTAAGATGTCTAGAGTTAGAAAACTGTAACTCTTAAACTTATATTATTTTTTACAACTGATTAACTATGGTTCTTTTAACTGGATGATGATATATTATGATCGTATTCACTGTACAAATACAACGTCATATCCATAAGTTTATTAGATATTCTGCATTTAGTTTTGAATCAGACAATGTGAAGATAAAATCTATACCTACAATAGATCACGTTATAGCGTAAGTAGGACATCCGATTCATTATCGATGGTCACGAGTTTAAATTTTTAAATTGACATCGTCTAAATATACAAAGTCGTATCTCAGGGACGTATTTCGCCGCTTGATTGAAAACAAACGTATTTCGAAAATGCAGTCGTGAGAAAATTTAAATAATCATTAAAGTCGCATTTCGACTTCCCATAAAAACAAGTTAAATTATGGTATGAACTCCTAGTAGTAAAAATTTATAATGTAAAAATTTGTATCACAATATTGTCTGTTAGATCAGAAAAAGACAATAATCGTATTATTTATTAAAAAGTAATGTCGGACTGAGTTAAAATTTGTATCACTTGTTTTTATCTGAATATTCCGACAAAACAAATGATATAAATATCAATACTACTTAATTGAATTAAATTTAAATTACGACTGTCTTAAGTGTATCTTCGATATACGATTGTTTTAAATAAAATTATTAAGAACGACTATCTTGCTTGTATCTTTTAGAGGACACCAATTTGTGAATGAGAGCAGTCGAAGCAAAACGTGAAGTATAAATTCAAAATTCAATAATGAAAACAACATTTAAATGTACAAAATATAACTTATTCAGTTTATCAAAAATTACAATGTTGCTTCGCAGTATTTATAGTATATTATAATTAAAAAGTTGCTCTAATAATTTTTAAAATCTTAGTATAGATAATAAATTTCTTTTGTCATTTCAAGAAAAAATAGTAAAAACTCATAGATTTATAAATAATAATTGTTACGGATCCTCTTTCTCTGTGCAACGTTGCCGATGTCAATGCATTAGAAGTCCCTTCAAAACAAGATATATTCCACCGTTTCCAAACTTTTGACTCACTTCGCGCGTCATCCCCCCAAGACTTCAGATTCCCCTGCATTTTTCACGCGTCACTTTGACGATTCAATCCCTACACACCCATCCTCACCCTACATTATATCCACGCACATCTACACCCCATCTCCCGGCTCTCTATATTCTCAAAAGTGCGATATACCCTCAAAGCCGAGCTCGAAGCTTTCCGCACTTGTACGTTGAACCTGAACCATCTCTCTACATCCATATATATATAGATATATATATACATCCTATACGAGAAGCAGCCACTCCGCGGGCGAGCGAGTACACGTGTATACACGCGGCTCGTTACCCGAGTGCCGCGGCAAGCGCCTCATACATATAACGTGTATACACACACACGTGGTACATCGCTGCTCCCGGTATTCGTGTTAACGCCGAGTCGTATAAGGCGGCTTATACACACAGACGCACACATGCACTTGCTCTCTGCGAGAGCTCATTAATTAATCGCTCGCTCTCGTCTGCAGCCCGGTGCGGATGTGTAGTCGTGCCGCCTCGACGAGGAGAGGAAGAAAAAAAAAAGAGGAGAGAGAGAAAACGAGTCGAACGAGCGCGCGGTCTTTTCTCGGGTTACCTGCGCGCTTGCTGCTGGTCGTTGCAGTGTATATAGGAGAGGGGGGATCCATAAATACTCGCCGGTCGTGTTAATTCCGCGAGCGAGCATGGAACCAATCCACTACCGGTATTAACGCTCTGCGAAATCGCGCGCTGCATCGTGGCTTTATTTTTTCTCCAGCGCGTGAGCTCGCGACCGCGATAGCGAAGAGAGCGACTTCTGTTTCTCTCGTTCGTGTTTTTTGCTTTCCTTTTGTTCGCGGGGTTTTTGGTTTTGGCAGCTCTTGCCGGGTGGATGTTTTTTAGTGCTCGTTGTTGTCCTTGTTTTTTCTTTTTTTGGCTTTGGTTGGGTATATAAATAAGGAATTTTATCGTCAACGTGTGCGCGAGAGCTGGAGAGAAATTTTGCAAACGGCGTGTTTATTTATTTTGTGCGAGATACTGCCGAGTGGATTTTCGTGTTTTTTTTATGGATTTATAAGGCGAATTGATGATTTTATTAAAGGAGGTTGGAACTGAATATGTTTAATAAAAAGCTGGAAATATTGGTGATGGTAGGTAGTTTACTTAAAACGTTGTAGAAATTCTTCAATTATATTTTTTTTATTTAACGTATCTCTATTAGGCTTGAAATCATACACTTATGAGTTTTTGATTATAAAGTAATTTTAAAATGTTGCTTGATATATTAAGTGGATAAACCACTGTTACTCGAAAAACAATATAAATATTGAAAACTTAACCAACTGTTTCCGTTTTAATGTACATTGTTTATTCTGGTATGCCCTTGGAAGTGAAGTTAACAGTTTAGGTAATTTTTTTTTTTTTTTAAATGGCATTTCGAACTCGAAAGTTCATCGCCTCGTCTACGCAAGCCTTCCACGTTTCCCTATTTTGTGCCAACCCCATCCATTTCGCGCCTTCCCGCCCAATTTCGGTTACGTCTGATTTTACGTTATCCTCCCATCTGCGTCTAGGTCTAGCAAGAGGTCGCGTTGCTTTCGGTT
Organism: Gastracanthus pulcherrimus; assembly: GCA_949152435.1. Lineage (NCBI taxonomy): Eukaryota > Metazoa > Arthropoda > Insecta > Hymenoptera > Pteromalidae > Gastracanthus > Gastracanthus pulcherrimus. Next base: position 145,383,852 of record OX424575.1, on the reverse strand, counting down.
TTTCTTTCATTATGCGCGCTGCTGTACGATCATCGCCCATTCTTGCCACGTGCCCTGCCCATCTTAGTCTCCGTGATTTTATTATTCTGTTAATATTTGCTGACGCGTACAAATTATGTAGCTCGTCATTGTGCAGTTTCCTCCACTCCCCAGTTTCCTCATCTTTCTTTGGCCCGTATATTTTCCGCAGAACCTTATTTTCAAATACCCTAAAACGATTTTCTTCCGCTTTAGTGAGCGCCCAGGTTTCGCACCCATACAAGATTACCGGCATTATTATAGTCCTATATATCCTTATTTTGACATTTTTCGACAGTAGCTTTGACTTAAGTAATCTGTTCACAGCGTAGAAGCAGGCATTACCCGAATGAAGTCTCTTATTAATCTCGGCTTTAATTTCGTTTCGATCATTTATAGTTGTACCTAAATATCTGAATTCGCTAACCTTTTCAAAAGTGAAATTTCCGACTCTGAGATCCCCCTCTGCTTCGCGAATGCCCAGTTTCTCCATGATCATATATTTCGTTTTCGATTCGCTCACTTCTAACCCCGTGTTTTTAGCCGCATTTATAAGGATTTCCGCATTTCTCGCCACCGTTTCACCATTATCTCCCACTATATCCAAGTCATCCGCATAGCCTAAAATTTGCGTTGTTCCGTTGAGTGTTGCGCCTAGCCCGCTAGCCTGCAGACAGTTTAGGTAATAAGTGTTTTAATTATTTGACATAAATTTTTATATCTGTTAACCTTATTTTTAAGAGGAAGATGTTCTGAAAATTTCCTGTAAGTTTCAAACCGATTCGCGCGTCAATAAAAATAGATAAATGATCTCTACAATTATTAAAGTACCTTAAAATAAACCTACATTATGTAAAACAAATTCCAATAGTGTAGGTTGAAAAGGCAACTGATTAAGAGGAGGCTTTAAATATTTATATTATTTTCCGAAAAACAGAATAATTATTTGATGTGTCAATTGATTTTAACAATTTTTAAAATAAAAGAAAATACCAATAAGTCTTTCCTATTAAAATATTTGATTCCTAATATAAAATTTCCTCCTCTCAAAAAGAAAATCATTTTACAAGAAACCTTTTCAAATAAATACTTTCAATAACGTCATTAAAAAAAAACATGCCAAAAACCACGCACGACTTTTAAAATTCCCTATAACGATTAACAACACTCCGAACGAGCGTTCATTCCGCTCCTTAAAACCCGCGAATATTTAGAAAGTCATAACTCCCCCCCGTTCCCCCCTACCGAACGCGGGCAACTGCAATCAGTCAAGATTAATTATAAGCTCGTAATCCGAAAGTCAAGCATAACTTTTCTCGCGAAATTCTCGGCTCGCGCGGAGCACCGGACAGATTACGCGACTCAATTTACGCTCGCTCGCGCCGTGTATACCTATATGTATATATATACATATACACGCGTTAATTTGTCCTCGCTCGCGCGCATAAAACGTCGAAGGCGTTATTTGTAATTTGGCTAACGGCATTAAAACCGGCGCGCGGCGCGCGAGCCATTTGTCAAGGCGGCGGTGAGCGCAAGCGCGTCGGCTCGCGCTTTCTCAATTTATTTATACGCGTAAATGCCGTAGGTATGTAGGAGCGGTGATGGGAGTCGTGCCGCTGGCCGCTCGAGTGTGCACCTCGCGACGATTTTGCTCGCGTTTGTCGCGCCTGAGCGGCTTCGGGATACTTTCGTTGATTCTTTTTTTGGAGAGAGGAAAATTGGATTCTTTCTTGCAAAGGAAGTGTCTTTATGATTAAGCAATTTTGTCGGTTTGTTTGATTAACTAATTTGAATTTTCCACGGCATTTGCTTGGTGTATAATTTTAAGGGAATAAGTGAAATGTAATACATCATGTAAAACCGTATATTTATATACGGATTTAATTATAATTGTATAACAATAAATAATAATATTTATTATTATTCTAATATTCAATATTATTCTTTATTCTATAATTATAATTAAATCTGTATAAATACATAGTTCCACGTGATGCATTGCGTTTCGAAATAATATTTTTAAATACGGTTTGTCATTAATATATTTAACAAGTTATGCAGAAAATTAAATTTTATATTTAAATTTGTTTTTTATTAAAAAATTTCATTCAGCTTTTAAAAACTATATCATTATGACATTTATGACTTCATAACGATTTATTAATAGACCGTAATTCTTTTAATTTATCACCACCTTTACCCGTGTACATGAAAAATAGATTTCATTACAAGATAATATTATGTGAACCTAAGTACAACTGTTATACTACATTAAATATTTATATATGTAGATTCGCGAAATTTCAAGTCTCGTCGATAATAATATTTAATGTTAAAGTATTCATTTATGTATATCTATAAGATCATATAAGACAAATTTTATAACAGCTTAATAGACTTTGTTAAATCCAATCCTAAAATTCCAGAATTATGCTAATAATTAAAAATGTACTTAATCTCTTGGCTATAGAACCGTTCATTAACTGCTTATAAAATTTGTAAGCGGATTGAAGCCAAATTGATTTATGATTTTAAAATACCTATTCCAAAGTTCTTTAGTCTTCGAACGTTTATACGATTGTAAATAATAATTTATTACGTCGAAAATTTTAAAAGTGTTACTTCTGAGAAAACTAATTCTTTAATCTTCATACGTAGTAACAACGCAAAAATATTTAAATAGTGTAATTTAAGTAATTGCACAACGCTCATTAATAAGCAAAATTTACTATTGTACAAAATTTATTATTGTTTAGGAAAAATATCTATAAAGCAGATTTTGTATCATTAGATTGATGTGAAAAATAAAATTTGAAAAAAGTATATGATGGGAAATTTATTTAACTATGTATAAAAATATTTACAACAGTAATTATGTTGATAATTTTTAAAATACCGATCAAATTAATATCTTTATAAATAATTAAGAAGCTTCATATCTTAGGTTAAGTTAATAAAGTTAAGGTAATTAAATTTTTTAAGAAAATGAGTTGGCATTATATAAATAGCAGTTATATTTAGTATGACCTTATGGGGGTATCCCTATATAGATGGGCAAAAATAAACTGAAACTTTGCGAATTTTTTTTGAAAAAACTATACAAGGTTTTTATTTGAAAATTTTTTGGTTTATTATTCAAACATTAAATATGCATTTCTTATTTTTTTTATTACATTATTTTGTTTATGCTATAGCATATCACTATAGTGATATTTATCACTATAGTGATATTTATCACTATAGTGATAAAAAAATGATGAACCATGAACTTTTTTTTTCTTCCTACAATTTTGTGTGCAGACTTGTCGTCGTCGTATCTCTCTGAAACATAAAAAAAAAAGTTTTTTGTTATTATTAGGTCTAAATCTCGTCGACTAACCTCAATTAAAAGTATAAAAAAATTCCATAGCAAAATGGTGGACTTTTGAAAAAAAACTGTAATTTTTTTTTATTATTATTGCAAAATTGTTGTTAAATAAATTTTTATTTCAAAAACAAGTAGGTTCATCGACTAGATTATGAAATTACCTTCAATATGGCGTTTTTTTTGTGATAAGTTGAAAACTCGCCGAGAAACTGTGCACACAAAATTGTAGGAAGAAAAAAAAGTTCATGGTTCATCATTTTTTTATCACTAGCATAAACAAAATAATGTAATAAAAAAAATAAGAAATGCATATTTAATATTTGAATAATCGACCAAAAAATTTTCAAATAAAAATCTTGTATAGTTTTTTCAAAAAAAATTCGCAAAGTTTCAGTTTATTTTTGCCCATCTATATAGGGATACCCCCTTATGAAGAAAAGACCCTACATAAATTAGTTATTATTTGTTAATATACGTAACACGTTATTTTAACGTTATTGCATGACTCAGAAAATAAAATGTGGAAGTATTAATTAACTGATTCTTGCTTACGACCAATACAAAATAAATTAAAATAGCAATTAATCATTCACTTCATTATATTCAGAATGTGAGAAAAACTTGATAAATTAAATTTTAAAATGTGTGCTTGTAATGCATAATTATCGAAGCCTGTAATTATAACGTATCGCGTGTTCTAGATCTCTTGAAAAAATCGCTACAAAAAAAGTAATTCCACCTATATAACTTTCAATTACAATCCTCGGCGCAAAAAAGTCTCTAAATGTAAACTCCACTCATAATTACTAATTTGAAGAAAAAAAGCATACCTCATAAATAAAAACATTTGAATTCCTCGGTATCGAAAAACTCGCAATAAAATTTCCCGCACTTACGCGCGCACAATTCACGCAACGTTCTGAAATTTATGCGCGCCAATTAAACCGAAAGGTGAAACCACGCGGCAGCAGCAAATAATCGAAAACGAAAGCCAAGGAGGCATTAAAGCAATCAACACGACCGCGCGCATCTCCTCTTCCCTTATAACTTTTATATAGATTACCACGCGAAAAATCATCCTTAAACGACGGGAACGGGAAATTCTCGAATAAGAGCTTAACGATCGTCTCTGTCTTTCAGTCTGTCTCCCTCTCTCTCTTTCTCTCTCTCTCTCTCTTGTATATATAGATAGAGCGAAAAATCCTTGGCAGCAATTACGACAATAATTTGCCTGCTGCCGTTGCTGCTGCTGCTGCTGCTGCTGCTCTCGGAGCGCTTTTATTTATAGTCGCGGGGCTCGTTCTACGACTACTACTCCCCCCTCTCCCCCCCTTCCTGCCACTCGCTTGTGATTTCGCGGCGCCGTGCTAATTGAACTACGCTCCGCTTGCTCGCTGGGGTTTCGTGCAGTATAGTCGGAGTCAAGATGACGACGTATAGACGACGACGTAGACGCCACCGAGTCGGATCAAGACGTTTTGTCTGTGTGTTTGTACAAGTTTATATATGTGTGTATTTGTTCGGGGATTGTGTGCTTGGAAAGTTTGTGTGTGCGAAACTGCTCGAAAAAGGATTTCGGAATTTCTCGGTAAATAATGAAGTTCTGATTTGAGTGCGTGCTGGGTGGAGGGCTTAGTGAAATTTGTTATCATAAATTTGGAGTTGAATCTTGCGACAAGAAGAAGAGATTGATGAAATTTGAAGATGATAAGAAGTTTCGTAATACAGATTTATTAGAATTCGATAGAACTTTTTCAGTCTGCTTATGATATTTAGATGGACTTCATTGGAAATGGGTGTTAAATAAATGATAAAACACAAAGTACATTTCAAATAAAATAACTTTCGTTTATTCAAACTCGCACAAGGAAGGAATAACGTCAGTTATGTGCGACTTATCTAGCTAGATGCCTTAGTACAACTAAAACACTTGACATAAAGGGCATAAGAGAATTTCGAGGCTGACGCATATAGTTCCCCACTCTTTTCTATACTCGCATTTCAGTTTATGTCTTTGGGACATTTCTTAATAAGTCAATTCATTTTTGTACGAGCATGTAGTAGTGTATAACTACAGTTAGGTACACACACATAGGTATGCTAAAGCATAGCGATATTCCAACATGAACCTAAAATAACATATACTTTCAATTTGTAAAATAAATTTTTGCGTGCATATAAAGTGATCTTGAAATATAAATAAATCATCTCTGTCACCATTTTCACTAATTCTATTCATATTTTCCATAGAAAAGTGGATTTATAAATTGTTTAACATGTTATGAGATGGATGTTAACATTTTTACATCCTCTTAAATTTATTTTGTAAACAATTTTTATAAATAAAGAAGTAAAATAAAGATTTTTATATTAAACGTACAGCATTCCAACTACTACCTATTTAATTTTTTTCATTAAGAACTTTATCAAAATCTTTACATTTTACATATTTACGTATTTTAATATCAAATAAACAGAAATTATAACATGACGTGTTTTATGAAACTAATTATAAACTAAATACTGAGAAAAATGAGAAGGCTACTTAAACTCTCCTGGTAGAAAGTTAGCTAGAGTTTCTGGTTAGCTTATTAATTATTAGCCAGATTAATAAGCTATCAATAAGCCAAATTATAGCTAATATCTGTCTAGAATCTGCTTAAGAGTATGCTTGAAGCATGCACGTATCTTATCTGCAAATCTAACCTATTTATATTTTGTTTCTACAATTTATTAGTTTTTAAAGTATACATTATTATACTTTATTGAATGTTGAATATAGTATGACGACAATATAAATATTTTTATCGACAAATAACAATTTACGACCATATAGACATTCGCATATGCAATACTAAAAGTATTTGATAACTATTATTTTCTGTTTCTAAAATTAATCAATCATAACTTAGTCAACAAAATTTTGTAATTTATGCCGAAAATAAAATTTTGTAAGAAAAGTTTATTGTAAAACTACAAATGATTCTTTACCAATTATTGTTTCTTCAAAACTTACATTATTCTATTTAATTGTATTATTGTATTAGACTAACAATAATTATATGACTGCATGTTTTACATTATTAATAATATAAATTGCTTTAATAAATACACTTTAATTTTACTCGGGGCTTTGATACTTTTTCTGTAAATAATACTTTTTATACCACTGTAATCTAAAAATCGCAACTTTGACATAATTTTTAGGCCCTCGTGGTATAAAATATTGTTCGACACTGGTTGGTAAGTTGATTTTTAGCTCGTGTGACTTTTCTCTCTCGCTTCGCTCGGGCAAAAAATGTCCCATGCACTAAAAAGCCAACGTACCCACCAGTGTCGAAAAGTACTATTAAATGCACGCATCATTATGTAAACAAATAACCTAACCTCTAGTACTCCTAGACATTGAAGCTATATTTTAAACTTTAATTTAGTAAAATAGTCAATGTAATATGATGTCGTTTTTAACTGATTTCTAGCTAAATCTTTAACCAGAAATAAAGCAGATTTAGAAAATCTAGCTAATATCTGGCTAGAAACCAGCTTAGATTTCTACCAGGGTTAGTGTTTGTAAAAAATTAATACTTGCAACTGCATCAAATACTGACAGTACTTACACTGATATTTATTTAGGATTTTCAAAAAACTTGTTGGTGTTTTAATAAGGTTTAAGTAACAGTTGATGTACTACGGATGTAATTTGGAAGGTTAAAATTTATAATAATTACTAAATTAAGGGCGCATAACTTTTTGAACGCAATAAATTTGCAGGTCTCAGGGTAGTTAGAAAAAGTTATAGTAGTCATACTAGTGACAGTACATTTTGATTTTATTGTTAAGAATTGCCATTAAGTATCTTTAGCTTTAAAAAAATTTTATTTGGTAAAGTCGTAAAATATACATTGACTCAAAAATTCTGCGGTGTTTATGCAAATAGTTAGCTGAAAATAGATATATTATTTGACTATACCGCCTTTTAAGTATCATTAGTTAGGTCACTCACTTATTTATTAAAACAAAAATCTATTAATAATTGAATGAAGGAATAAAAAAAGAATCAATGATTCCAACCTAATAGACTTCCGCTTAGAGATTGAAAAGCTTCATTTTGTAGAAAACATTCAATTTCAAATCAAAACGAACATAATTTTCCTCCATCATTAAAACTCTCCTGACCAATCTTGCAAAATGTGTTCAAACCCTCCAAGGCACAAAAAACACATCATAGTCATCTTTTTTTTTCTCCTCAACGACGCGTTTATTAAATGACTCGAAGCTCGAAAGTAGCCACTCAGCCTCTTTCCCTCTCTATCTCTTTCTCTCTCTCTCTCATTCCTTAGATCTACTCCCTCCTCAGTCTCGGAGTATATAGAGAGGACACGACGTTTATAATGCACATCGCGGTGCGGCGCTGCGTCCGAGATAAATGCAAATCATCACGAAGCGTATCGTCATTATCGCGCTCGCGCGCGCGCGGTGCATTAAAAATTACGGGCGATGGCTATCGCTGCGTCTTAATGAGAATCGATCGGCCCGACACGCACATGCAGCTATATGTATAAGCAGAGAGAAAATTGCTAGCGATGCTGTGCTCGCTTGCGGTGACAGGACGACTTTTGTTGCAGTTTTTTGTTTGTTTCTTGGAGGGAGGCTGGAGATGCGTATTACTCGCGGACATTAGCTTGTAAGGTAACTTGGGAATTTCTCGTGAGGTGGTGTACATGTAGCTTCGTATGTACTGGATGACGAGGTAGTTTCGCGCGAGATTTATGCAGTTGTCGGGGAGGTGGTAATTAGCCGATGCGGTTAAGTGGTTCGCAATGATTAGTTTTATTGCCTGGGTATTTAGTTTTCTATTCTATTATGCTATAACGTTTTGTTTGGAGACGTAAAACGAGTTGAGAAACGAGAATGGGCGAGTTGGGAAATATTTGATTGTTGTAGTAAATTTAATTGACCGTTCAAGGTCTGGAATACGCGGTCGATAAATAATAAGCAAATTCCGAGACAAATTCTGTAAGCGAATATTTAAGTGATGACTTTTTTTCTGTACACAGAGGTCAAAGATAATGGCAACGTATGTATATAGTATTTTTTGCGCATGTTGCTCACATAATTATACTAATTTTGAAGAAGTATCTTAACTTCCTTAAAAGGTAGACTTGGGCATTTTTAACAAAATTGTTGCCTATAATTACGAAACTCGGTCGTTTCACTCGATTTTTCAGGTATTTCTTTAAAACGACGCTCCAAACCGTTCTTTGTTTAAACTTATACATTTTATCATCTCCAAGATAACGCCAAATTAAATATTTGTTGTAGTGCCAAAGCTCTGTAAGTACTTGCAGTAGATAAGGTCGGGGATCAGTAAGACGTAAAGTATGCATAAGACCTGAAATCTCAATTATACTTCTCGTTCAGTTTATATATTTCAGAGATATACGCGTAAGAACATTTTATGCTATATACGATTTATCAATGAACGTCAAAATAACTCACATAAATGTGTGCTTAAAAATGTTTTACTGTTTACATAGATACTGAACTAACGAACTATTGTTATCAAACAGCTACGTAGCTTTATAGTCAAGGTTAAAGATTTATTGTAGTATAAAATACTGTATTTATCTTATTTTTGCATCAAATACTTCGAAAAAGTAAATAAAAAGCTCTCAAGGCTGAAGGAAAAAACAAGGTTTTACAAACTTTGTTCGATGCAGTATTGAAATAAATATTACATTACTAATTATAGTTGTCAGAAAGAAAATTACTAATATTAATATTACTACTACTATTATACTACGACTAAATAGTGATAATTATAATACTTTAATACGTTAGTACGGTGTACATTGTCGAGATACACATGTTTTTTTCGTTCATCTAAATTGTTTACGTGATAAATTCGAATTGCGTATAATTGTGTATAATGTTAACGACAAATTAAAATTAATAAAATATCGAAAAATAATAAGAGTGCCGATTACAAGAAAACGTGTTCATTTGCCCAGCAATTTTCATTATTCTGTGAATTGACTTGAATTTTTTTGTTGTTAAAATATACTTATTAAAAATTATTAATTCAAAAAATTATCAGTATTCTCGCTGAAGTAAACGCAATTCTCCTTTTAGGGCTCATTCTCAGAGAGGGAACGGGGAGACATCTAGATGCATCTATAGTCGTGCCCTTTGCTGTGTAAAAGTATATATATATATATATATATATATATATATATATATATATATATATCGCTGAGAGTCAACTCCGCTCCCCACTGAGAATGGGGCCTTACTCTCCTACCTAATAGAAAAAATCATAAAAAAGTTATTTGTGAATAGATCTAAAATTCTTTCCGAAAGAGCAGGTTCGCCCAATTTCGAGCGACATTAGTGCCTCTTAGCCCACATAGAGCTTGCGAGAGAGAAGAAAGAAAATCAAGTCGCGGAGAGCCGCGCGCGGCGGAAGCAGCCAAGTACGGGAAGTGCTTCTCTTAGCCGATAAAGCCACCGAGGAGGAGGAGAGGAAAAGGAGGATGAGGCGGTGAACGAGAGAGGAGAAAGAGAAAGAGAGACAGAGAGGGAGTCGCCTCGGGTTGAGAGCATCAGCGCGGTTAGCCGCTTCAACCACAGCGACTGGTTCTCTCTCTCTCTCTCTCTTCTCTCTCGATGTCTTTCTCTCTCTCTCTCTTGCCATTTGACCAAAGGCTTGGCAAAAGGGATGCCGATATATATATATATATATATATATATATATATATATATATATATATATATATATATATATATATATATATATATATCTCCTCCTCATTCTCTTCCACCACATTCGCTTTCGACGAAAGAGCGAGAGAGAAGCGCGATAGCGAACGATCGCACACACAGAAGCAAGCTGTAGCTTCTGCTGCTGTGAAGCTTCTCTCTCTCTCTCCCTCTTTCTTTGGTGTATACATGTATCTAGCGACTAGCTATACTACGAGTATACGAGCGAGAGAGAGCGAGAGAGAGAGAGAGAGAGAGAGTACACGGGGCGAACACGCAAACCGGCTGCGGCGACAGGCTCGCTCGCTCGCTCGCGCCCGCGCATAACCGCAGCAGCCGACCGAGCGCGACCGACAGCTTCGCCAACACTTTCCGGCTCTCTCTCTCTCTCTCTCTCTTGCTCTTTCGCACCCGAGCGAGCGCCTTCGGCTTCCGCGGGCGTATTGCAGCAGAGTATCGCTGATGTTGGAGCGCTGGTGCCGGTGCTCTTGTACGAGAGAAGTAAGAAGAGGACGGGACGAGGGGAGCTCTATCTTCCTGCCGGGCGACCTGAACCTGACCGACCAATCGCGTTACCAGCGCGGAGAGCTGCGTTCTCGATACGACATAGGGACATGTATTATATAGATGTACAGGGTTGTTGGGGTTTAGCTTCTTTTTCCTAGGGGCCGAGGGGAATTGGGGCTTGCCAAAAGGCCTTGGATGGATGGTTAATGAGCTGGGATGGCTGGGGAGATGATTGAATGTTGCGAGTGTGTGGGAAGGATTTTGGATGAGGTATTCATTATTGGAAGTGCTGCGAGAAAATCGTGGTAGGAAATCGTTGGAAATAGGTTGGAAATCAAGGGAATCAGAGGGGAATCAAGATGTGATGAAACTTTCAGAGGATTAAATGTGAAAGAAGCTTGGGTGATTATTAATAATGAAAATTTTCTAGCAGCTTGAAAGGGGAAAATCGAAATGTTGCAACATTTTTTAGTAACATTTTTTAAGTATAGCTTAAACGTTATTAAGTTACTGTAATACAAAATTGTTTTTGCTGAATGCATTCATGAAATATTATACAATAAAATAGTACTGTTTAGTTATTAATAATGCGTAATGTTTTCTAAGTGTTGACAAGCATTTCAGGGTTCGTATAATTTTTTATACCTTCAAAAAATTTCCTCGTTTTGATACACTTTCTAGTGGCACGTTTGCTGTAATTTAATTATTATTATTTACAGAGACTTGTTATATAAGCAATAAGAATGATAATGGACATTATTTACACCTACGTGTATAAATAAATAAAGCTTTTAACAGATAACATTTTCATGAATTTCTATCTGATAGCATAATTACTGAACAGATGGTGGAAAGTCGTAATACAATCGATGTGCCTATTATTGTCAACTTAAGCAGACGAAAAATTATTGTCATTTTTAATCCGGTAACATTAAAAATTAATTACCTGTCATTTTATCCATACTTCCAATCGTATTTCGGAATTTTAATGCAGCACCTTTAACGTTCAGTTTAAAAAATTTGAAATAATTAGAGTATCTAGTAATGCGAATATTCTTACAGTAGGGGCATTGAACATCCATGAGTTTTAGACTAACCCCACTAGATGGCAGCACTTTACACTCTAGATTAGATGCAATCAAGTTATATATTATTTCAAATTCAGCGCTCAAACGTTTTTTTCCAAAGGCCATATATGTCTAGTGTACAAAGTAACTAAATACTAATTATATTTATTTAAAGGCTCTACTAATAACTGTGTACATACTGGACGTCTACACTTCTAATCCAAAATATTAAAATGCTTAAATTTTCGATCTTTATTAATAATTAGTTTAGTTTATTAAATCTGACTACAATTAATTTTCTATTTCAAAAAGCCAGTTTTTTTTTTTTTTTTTTTATTATTTAACGTCGCCATGTTTGTGCTTCCATGTGTGATAATCGACGACGGAGGTCTGCGGTGTGTTTGTAAATAAAGCACATGTAATTTTTACAAAAAGGCAGTTTATACGATACATTGCTTTTGAAAATTTTAATTTCCACTCAAGCAATCACAAGTTACAGCCAAAACAGCATATGCGTGTCCACTGTCCTTACTTCACGACTCTCTCCTATTCATAAATAATTCAAGATTTTTAACAATTTGAAACCTCATAGATGAAATACAGAAATAAATATTTATAGCAATAAATAAAACGCCTATGTATAACTTTCTCGGAATCTAAAAATACAGCAGATAAAAATAAATCGATAAAAGCGGGTGGGGGTATTTCATCAGAATACTAAATTTTCAGATGGAGATTTATTTAGAAAATTTAAATTCCTAACAGGAAACAGTACAATGCAGCATAATAATGTTTTTGAATATAGAAATAACCGAAGATAGTGCTATCACAAGAGCAACAAATAATATAAAAAAATAAAAGTACTACTTCCAAAATACTAGAGAAATCTGAATTCCAAAAGATAAATCTCACAATCAATAGTCTCAGGGTAATATTTGACTACTTTTGGCAATTCGAAGTTTAAATTATAGGAATTCTCTGCTTTTTGGCATTTAAATCTTATATTTTCTAAACATTTGTATGAAAGTTTTTCTGAGATTACATTATCTGATTTTGTCCACGTTCTTATAAGTTACAATTCTCCTTTGTAATAATTTGGAATTTTAAACATTATAGTTTAAAAATATAACATTCTGTTTTATCATTTCTAAAAAAATATCCATCTGAAAATTTAGTAGCCTGATAAAAAACCCCCACCCGATAAAAGCCTTCGCAATTTAACCACCTTCGCACCTAGCAACTGGCGTAAAATCATCAAAGATGAATTTCAGAATTTCTCGCTCGGCGTACATTATACATCCGTACACAGGTGCTGAACTGGAAAGGGTTCACTGAACGCATTAACGAAACGTGCAAACGAAAGTCTTTTCCAGACAGCAGCAGCAGCAGCAGCAGTCGCAGCCGCAACAGCTTTATGTGCCGAGCTCACGATGTCTGTCTATGTGTCTGGTATACCTACGCGTTGTATACCTATATATACGTTTACGCCGTGTATAATGGCCGCGTTTAATCCGTCGAATCGAAGCTCAAAGTGAGCGCGACCACGGAGAGTAACCGCTTTATTTTGCTAATGCTCGCGCGCGGCGACGCGAAGCTTCCAAGGCTTCGCGCCCGCGTTGATGCGCCGCTGGGTGTATATAATACGTGTTCTGCTTCATTTCTAGCGAGACGAGCTCTTTCTTCTTCGATTTTTTAGTTGCTCTCGCTATCTCTCTCTCTCTCTCTCTCTCTCTCTCTCTCTCTCTCTCTCTCTCTCTCTCTCTCTCTCTCTCTCTCTCTCTCTCTCTCTCTCTCTCTCTCTTCTTTTTGCACCGGTTTCGAGCGAGTGCGGAATGTAAATGAATATTGAAGGAACGAGCGAGAGTTGCACGGAAAAAAGGGAGTACATATATTTGTGGATATTAATTCTTTTTTAATTTGATTTAATTTAAAAGTTTATAAATTATGGGAAAAATAACGTCAATTAAAATAATATTTTAATTTCAGTGATTTTTTTTCTCTAAATGGATTACAAATAATATACTTGTAAATATTTTAAAGTGTATTGACCATTTATGTTTTTAACTTAAAAAATCAATAACAATTAATTATACAAAGTATTCTTGTTAATTTTAAATTTAGTGAATCAATCGAATCGAAATAATTTACTAAAACTTATATGAATATAACGTATTCATAAAAAAAAATCTTTCTTACAATTGATTAAATTTAATTTTAATATATGGCTCATATTTTTCATTCAAGTATTTTTCATCGATCACTAAGTCAACAATTAAAGAAGTACTTTGTACAATGAATTATATTATTGATTAAGTGAAGAACGTTTCACGTAGATCGTATAATCAATAAAACTGTAAATAATTAATGAAAATTCTTAATAAAGATTTTTCAGTAATTATCAATTTCAATTAATAATTTTGCTGCGTTATTCAAACAACTTTTTATTTACTCAATAATTCACAAAATATTCATAAAATAAATTAACAATACCAGAAGAAAAATAAAGAAGATCAAAGTGATTCCAACCCGCGACGAGTCGGCAAATAAATCATAATTACAGCCTTCAGCGTAACCGATAATTTTTCAAAAAATCATTTCCAATTAACAAAGCAATTCCAATTCCAAAGCCGACGCGCTCGAACGCTCGTATACACAGATTTTCCCCGCTTTCAGCGCGTGTATTTTGAAATCATCGAGAGATAAAATAGCGCGCTCAAAAAAAGAAAACACACACGCGGGACACAAAAGTTCCGCCCGCGCGACAAAGCAAACATTTATACAAAATTGGAGAGCCATAGCAGCAGCTGATTTATCGCGCCTTGTCGTCATCGTTAGGGTTGTTCGATCGAAAATTATATACATTCGCGCTCGCGCGCGTGCTTTATGCTACATGCTATGCGGGGTAGCAGTCTGTCGGTGTTTGCGCGTCAACAATGAGCCCGATAATCCGAAATACAATGTTGGCTTATGATTTCGCGCTCGAAACTTTCGAAAGCCGCCGCGCGTTTTTATCATCATCGGCCCGGCCATCGATTTTCCGGCGGGAGAGCGATGAACGAGAAATAAAAAGTAAATTGAGCGGGATATAAAAGGAAGAAATTAAAATTTCAGCTCGTTTATGTACGATGATGTGATTGACCGATCATTATTATAAAGGTGTGTGTACATGTGCGTGTTATGGGTTTTATCGTGTAAGTTAATACGGTTCGGGCGATGAAATAATTAAAATTATAACGTATAATGCTTTAAATAAGTTTATTACGGAACGGAACATAGGGGATGTGCGGGGGTTATCAATTATTATACATTCCGCGTTGTATAAATTTTAGCGCCGTTATTATTACTATGCGATGAATTTTATTACACTCTGCAGCTTTAATTAAAAGTCTTGGCGAGTCGTACAATTTTCTCCTAACAATGTGATTGCTGTACGCCGGATGGATAATAACTGTTGCGTAATTAATTTCGGGTGCAGTAATCTTCTAGTAATAATAACTCGGGTGTAATTAACTATTTGTCAATTCGAAATTTAACAGTAATTACTGACTGCCGAATGAACGAAGTCTTTTACTGTTTGTATTCATTGCACTTTCCTACGCTCGTGCCCAAAGCGAGGCTCGTTGTATGCTAAATTTAATTATATAATTAATTGTAGTATTTCGCATTAACGAGCAAATAATAACTTTTAAATATTAAATTCGAGCATGCAAATGTACGATTATGAAATTAACAAAATGCAAATATATTACATCCGATTAATTAATATTTACTAGCCAAATATTCTGATAAAACGTAATTATAAATGTTTATTTATAATTAAATTATTATATTTTATTGTAAATGATTTATTTTAATAAATTATTATTTCATGACAAAATAGTTCTACTTTTTGTTAAAACTTCAACGTTGATAAAAAATATACTTGCGTTGAGAAGTAATTAAAAGTACTGTAAATCCAAGCATGCTGTCGACAATTTATTTTCCGTGTTGCCACGTGTGTAATTTTCTTATATATAGATATATAGTCGCCCATATAAAAACAACATTCATGAACGTGTGGAGTTTTGGTTACAGGCAACTTCTTTGATGTTATACCACTTCAGTGTATTAAAATAATACACGTGGTTTTAAATTCAATGAAGGTAAAACAAAGCTCTTTTTATCATATTATTACTTTTTACGGAAATTAGAATATCATTTAAAAAAACATTACAACAGAAAAAAATACATCGATATAATAGTCACGTTTTTCGCGTTATTGAAAAAGCGTTTCCATTGCGGTTTGACAGTTTGCAAAACTGAAGCACTCTTCTACGTCGGAATTCTACTGAAAATTCTCAGAACTCTGAAAAGTAAAATATTGAAAAAGCTCGCCCGTAGCCAATAAATAATTTTGAAGCACGGCCGCGGCAAAAACTCGTGCTATCTATCCTTGCTTACATATAAAATTCCTCGCTTTTTGCCTCCTCTCCTATATACATGCAAGTATCGGAAAATTTCTTCGGCCTTAACATTTCGCGCAAGTGCACACGCAAAAAAAAAGGGTCATCGCTCGTTTAAATATCCATATAATACACCCATCGGCACACATGCCTCCTCGACGACATAATAATAGGTTGCGGGACTTAATAGAAATTAGCTTTCGTCGCGGCGATGGGGCACAAAATCGCGGCGCGCGACTATAAAGCCGACGACGACGGCGGCGGCGGCGACTATAGACTCTCCTCTCTGCGTTCGACGTATTAATTTTAATGACGATGTTAAATTATGACAACGGAAAACGGTGCGGTAATTCGTTCTACCGAGGGGCTTTCTCGTGTAGCAATTTTGTACGGAATAAAATGCGCGCACTTTTCGTCGGTTCCGTTTTTATCTTTTAATTTCTTTTTGTCTGTTTTCCTGTTATAATTGATCGTTTATTGGACTGTTTCTTTGGGTGTAGTATCGTTGGCACAGTTGGAAATAGAAATTGCTGAACATTTTTTCACTTGTTTACTTTTATTGAGCGCGTGTATGTAGATACAGCTGTCATAGAGACGACGTCTTGTTAGTTTAACAAGCATAGCAGCAAACGTATAACTATTACTTTCTAACGGTGATGAATGCTTTCGATTTGTAGAATAAAATAAAATTAAAACTGAAACAAAATAAGTTTTAAAACACGAAAAAGTATTAATATTGTAATAATCTTGTTTAACGTAACTGCCATGACTTAATATACCTTTAGTATTTAATCTCGACTTGAGAAATATTTATTCTTCCTGACACTGTAATAGGTTTTTTTTTTATGAAAACGTGTTTCAGCGGTATTAAATTCCTATCGATTATTGCGATCAGAATTTTCTTCATTAAACAAACGCAATTCCTGTAGTAAGAAAAGCTTGACTTTAATAATAATGAGCTCCCGCAAACAAACAAACAAATAATTATGTAAAAGGAAACGCCGCAAGCTGGAAGTCCAAAGAAATTCGATCATGATTAACTCTTATAGACGGCCGTATAAATCCGTCGTAAATATAATTACTCACTTTTTCAGCAACGTTTAAAACGACATTCAAATATAATAACCGGCATTAAAAAACAAATCGGATCATAATTTTAACATACACTCGGCCGAGCACTCGGCTGTTTATTATTAAGACACCCAAGATTTGTTGCACCGATACGCGACGGTATAACATAGCGTGACAATTAGAAAACGTATAATGATTATCCAGGTTGAACGCCTTCCACGTCTGAAAACGAAAGACACAACACACGCGAGCCGCAGCAGCTCTCTCGAAGGTTAAATTCATATTTTTTTTCCACACCTATACGCCGCGGCCATACATCGCGCGCTCGTGCACGTAATGCAAACCGAATACAATATACAAACCCGCAGATGAGAAAGTGTACGCGTATGTATATGTATGTGTGTGCCGTACGTGCATATAATAGCGTGTATACACTGCACGAGCCGCGAAGCATGACAATGGGCTTTTCTAATCCTTCTTGGATTAAAGGACCCCGACTATGGTCAGTCCGCGTGCATACTACCACCTATGCACACGTGCAGCATGTTGAATAATGCCTATATATAGGTGTGAGAGAGAGAGAGAGAGAGAGAGAGAGAGAGAGAGAGAGAGAGAGAGAGAGAGAGAGAGAGAAAGATACATACGACTATAGGTATAAGAAATGCTCGAAGAAGAGATAGAGAAAAGAGATGGCAAGCAGAACGAAAAAGAAGAAGAGGAACGAGGTCGAGCGGCGAGGGAAGCGAGGACTTCAGGTAATGGGATCGACGTTTCGTTATGTTACTTTTCCATTCTCATCCCTCGATGCGCCCCAGGCTCTCTCTCTCTCTCTCTCTCTCTCTCTCTCTCTCTCTCTCTTCTATCTCTCTCTGAAATGCTTTCTAGGATTCACCAGAGATACGTTCCAAAGCACACTCCGTCCCTCTCGCTCTAAAATGCTTCCTAGGATTCACCAGAGAGATACGTTCCAACGAGAGAGAGAGAGAGAGAGGGAGAGAGAAAGAGAGCGCGTGCACTTGGCATCTCTCTCTCTTTTCTCCGCCGCCGTCCTTATTCGTCGAGTTCCCGCGTGTACCTCGTTCGACTCTCTTCTTCCTGCCTGGCTGCCACCGCCGCCGCCGCCGCCGCTGCAGAGGTCCCCCGGCTCCCTTCCTCCCTCCCTCCCTCTCCTCCCCCTCGCTCTCTTCTTCCATCACTCCGGCGGCCGCCTCCGTGTTTTTCCCCGTGTAGCCCCCTATTTTTCATGTTTCGCTGCGGCTTCGCATAGCACCTTCATTCCATGGGGGCACTCTCTCTCTCTCTTTCTCTCTCGCTCGCGCGCGCTCGTCGAGCAGAGCAGAGCAGAGCCGAGTAGGAGACGAGGCCAAGCGCGCAGAGTATACGACGAGTCCGCGCGGACTCGACGAGCGGCAGTCACGGCACGTCGGAGCGCCTCGGAAAAACTCGGCGCTGGGATTGGCCGACCGAGGGCTTTCATTCGAGCTCTTTGCCGCTGCGTCGGTTAGGCAGGTGGGGGAATCCCCGGCCTCGTTGGCCAAGTACAGCCGAGCGTCGCTGGGATTGGTTGAGCGGCCGGTAGAGAGCCGAGCAGCAGTCCGCGCGGACTTCGACCGAGTCGAGCTCTGTCTTCGTCGCTCTCTCGCTTCTCTCCTTTATACATGGCTCTCTGCACCACCGAGAGATCGCAAGAGTGAGCGAGAGAGAGTGAGAGGAGAGAGAGAGAGAAGCAGAGAAGCACAGGCACACAGGACGATAGCGGCAATCAAGTAGGAAACTGCTTGGGACTGTGTGCCGCGCGATATTCACATAGGGGCACCCCTTACTACACACCAATACAGCCGTCTCTCTCTCTCTCGCTCTCTCGGTTCGAGCGAACTGCTGAGCTGCCGCTGGTATATCTACCACCCGCTTTGCTTCGCGCACACATTAAACTTGTCTTTTGTGTGTCGGCGTGTGTGCGAGCGAGTAGCGCGCGCGCGCGCGAGCGCGAGGCACTCGCACTCTCGGGGGGCTTTTACGCGTGTTGGTTCGCCCTCTCTTCTCTCTCTCACTCTCTCCCTCCCGCTCTCTCTTCCCCTATATAGCGTTGCGCCAACACGAGCAGCAGCAGCAGCAGCCGTTCAGCTTCTCGCTTCATCTCTCTCTCCTTCACTTTTGCGCTCGTCGCTGCTGCTAGAAGGGGTTCGAGGGGGTGTGAGGGGGAGTCGAGGAGAGGAGAGAGGAGAGGAAATAGGAGGCGCCATATTTGTGGCATTGCTCTCCTAGCTGTGGGCCAACTCAACTCTCGCTCCACGAGTGAGAGAGAGAAATCACGAATGAGAGGGAGGCACGGAGGAGAATTACGTCAGACGTATGTATAGATAGAAATGGAGAGAGAGAGAGAGAGAGAGAGAGAGAGAGAGAGAGAGAGAGAGAGAGAGAGAGAGAGAGAGAGAGAGAGAGAGAGAGTTTATGCGGACATCCGCGTGTGACGACGTCGACGTCGACGGCCATTTTGCGAAAAACTTTCGGGGCTGTGTGTCTGTCTGCCTGCATGCATGTGTGTGTATACCTACGTTTGCACGCTGAGCAGCGGCCCCGAGCGCAGTACGGTGGGTATACTATACCTATAATATATACAGCGAGGCAACCGAGCGGGGCTAATACCCGTGTATGCTCGTCACGTCGTTTCGCTCCCCGCGCGCGCGCGCAGCGCTGCTCGTTCGCCCGAGCGCGTTTAAGCGACTGATGCGCGCAGGAGGCGAATGACGACGACGACGACGACGACGACTACGACCGACTACTACATGCATGCATGTGCGACCACCTCGTGTATATACATTTTTCTCTTGATGGCCTTCTCCGCCTCCTGAATATTCGACTTTTCCCTAAATTTACCGTCCTCATCGTCTTGTGTATATATATTTTACGCTCCTCGACATACATGGCGAGACTTTATGTTTACGCTGCAGGGGTATACATTATGCGGCTTGTATATCGGAGGAGGCGGAGGAGGAGGAAGAAAATGATCGCGATTCTCCGCTCGGTATAAAAATATCGCTACAGTAGAGATAGAGCGTACAGCAGTGTATATAAGGTACCTACACACTACGACCACTAGTTGTTGGTCGGACGGTCGGTCGGTGCGCGCTGCAGATGGAACAAAGAAAAGCAATTTCGCGCTGCCGCCTGTTGTGGCCTGTCTGTATATCTATCTCTCGTTGCGCTCTGTATATATGGGTGTAATGTGTGTGTATATACGTTTTCTGCCGGCGCGCTATCTCCGTCTCTATTTATACGGCCGTGCGAGCGCGCGGGCATTAACGGGCTTGTAGTAATATTCGGTCGGACGTGAATTCAAGCCGGAACCGCTTAATTGAATCAAAATCCGCGCGCAAGCTCACGCGCGCTGCTCACGCTCTGCTCGCCGACTATATAACTCGGCAGTTCTCTCCCCCCGATTTTTATTACCCTCCCACGCGGAAACCGTCCGCCCCTTTTTCGCGTGACACGGGGAAAAAAACAACGAGTTATATGTGTATTACGTATGTTGTATGTATAGGATATAGGTTGTTGTATCTGTAAACACGTGTAGGGGATCTGTGTGTACACGGAGAGAAATTGTGTAGTAAATTTTACAAAAAATTTTCACATTTTCATCAGAAAGTATAATAATTTATTTAGCCTGACAAAAACATTATTATATTTACTAGTAATTTTTACATATACGTAATACACTTTACTTTATATACGGTGAAGATTACTGACAATCTTTACAAAATGTTACTTAGACAAGTGTTATAGTTAGGCTTATATTTCGACTTAGATCGTATAGTAATTTATTGGTTTCGGCAATCTGTGACCAAATTACTCTCGTAAAAATCCTGAAAACTACTTATACAATTTACAATACGATTTATCTGCATGAATAAGATACGTAAAGAACGATGTAGACAGGAATGAAAAGTGGCGGAATGAGACAGCGAAAAGAGAGCGAGAGAAAAAAAGGGAAGGAAAATAAAGCGCTTTAATTTCTTAGAGTGAAAACAGCAATTTGTAAGAACTTAAGTATTCACTCGGCTGGGCGAGGTTACGCGCCCGTTTTCCCCCTCTGCAATTATAAATACGAGTTAAAAAAAAAAGAGAAGAATAACAGGGGAAACGAAATTCACTCCAAATAGAGTATAATTACGCGCGCGCGCACACACGCGAGAGTTAAGTCAATTTCCCACTCAAATTACGAGTTGCACAATTTTCGCTACGAAAATTTCGCAGAGAGCAAAAGAGAATTAGTAAACGAGTAAAGAGAGAGAGAGAGACAGGGCAAAAGAGCGAGAGAGCGGGAACTACAAAGAGAGAAAAGTGAAATAGGGAGCAGCGGCAATGATAATTCGGGATATACATGTGTATGAGGGGGACGAGGAAGAGAGACAGAAACAGAGACAGATATACGTATGTATATACATCAGAGGCAAGCGGCCGACGTTGGCTGTGCCTGCGTGTCGAGGCGTTCGTGCGTTTAATAACCACGTCGGGCGTTTCTGTGTGCATGCGTCACGCGACATTGTGGAGATCGCTCGTCGACTAGTCAATGACATACAGCAGGCGAGCATGAATTATATCGTCGATGTTGTACGCAACACGTATACGATTCTCTCTCTCTCTTTCTCCTATATATATACATATAACTATCTTTCTTGTACATTTTTTTAAAAAAGGGCACGCATTAGCTCATCAATTTACGAAATTTCGAAAAATTCCCGCGCTTTTTCTATTTGCATACGGCTCAACGTTACGCACCACAGATCGAATTCACCGTAAGCGGTTTAAGCGCATCACGCGTATTACGCTGGTAGTATAAGTGTATACATGTATATATGCGGTAAAACCGGGAGTTAATGGTTCGCGCATTAATTACGCTTATAACGAGATTAGGTGGAGCGAAAATAGCGTGCGGAACAGTGTGAGCTCGAGAGAGAGGGAGGATAAACTCGACTCGCTTGCTCTTCGTTTGCGCGCATCGATCGTCAAAGAAGCGCTCTCGCGCAAAGCATAAAAGAAGCAAGAGGAGGAAGAGTGAGGACGAAGTGAGCGAGCGCGGAAATCCGGAGCGCGCGTTTTCCCCGCAACTTCTCTCTCTCTCTCTCTCTCTCTCTCTCTCTCTCTCTCTCTCTCTCGTCCAAGAGTCTTTCTCGAGCTCGTTTTAATAAGGAAGCAAGAGGAGAGAGAGAAGAAGACGACGCGAAGAAGTAAAGAAGAAGAAGAAAAAGCGACGGGAAAAAGACCTGCGCTAGCAAGAGAGATAGATAGACAGATAGGAAGAGAAAGAACGTGGCTGTGATTTTCGTGGCCGCGTTTTACGCTACTAAGCGAGAGAGAAAGAGCGAGATAGCTATATAGAATAGAAAGAGCGAGAGAGGACGCAGGCTTTTACGTAACGGAGCGACTAATTGTAAAGGAGCTATCGCGCTCGCGCGCCGGTTAATACCCATGGAAGTTTCGCTGCGGGGCCGGGGTTTGTGCGCTGCCTGCATCTCCAATATACCTATATACAGTCCTCCTCGGCGGCAGCGGCGTCGAACGAACGAGAGTGAGAGAGAGAGAGGGAGGGAGAGAGAGAGGGGCAGAAAGAGATAGCCCGCAGAGAGCCGAGAGAAACATCGCTCGTTCGCTCCCCGAGCGTTGTGTGCAGCTCCGCGCAGCAAGAGCGAGAGCGAGCGAGACGGGGGAATCCCAGGACACCGTGCGCCAGAACGAGACAGCGGCTGTATGCGCGAAGAAAGTGTGCGGCGTGTGTGTGTGTGTATACACGCGCAAGCCTCTGTGTGTAAAAGAATGCACGTATACGTGTGCGACGAGGACGGAATGAGCATTGAGCAGCACGGACAAAAAGTATATACACACGCGCTCGGCGCTCGCATATGCGGGGAGGATAGAGAAATAAATAGTATATATATACGAACGAGTGTGTAAGAGCCCGCGTCTGCGTGTGTATACAATATCCACACACGCGCGCGCATACACAGTCAAAAGAGAGATAGACAATTAAAGAGTGTGCGAGCGTGTACATGTGCGCGAAGAGCGAGCGAGAGAGAAAAAAGAGCGTCGCGCGCGGCGTAGTTAGGGGTGTAACGGGGGCACGGTGAGCGGCGGGGGACGTGAATATCGCCTCTATATACGTGTGTATATACACACACACACAGTGTAGCTGTTGGCAGAGTGCGCGCGCTAGAGAGAGAGACAGAGAGAAAAGAGCGGCGTCGTGGTCGCTCGTCGGCGGCGAGAGAGCTGCGCGGTGGGGATGTGGAAGTTTTGCTGCCGTCCCCTCCCCCCCTGCCGCCGCCACTCGGCAGGCCGTCAGTCGCTTCGAGGCTGCCGCCGAGTGAGGTGTGTGAATTCGTTCCTCGCCGCAGCCGCCGCCGTCGCCGCTCTTCTCTCCTCCCTGGCATAATATAAACTCAGCCGAGCAACGAGCCCGTGATTTTCCCCATCTTCTGCCGGACCGACGACTCGAGCGTCGTTGTCTCTTTCTGCACGCAGCAGCGGCCTCGGCGTGGTTATTATTATTTTTTTTTGCTTTTACTCGAAGCAGCGGAACAACACTGCGAGCTTGCGGTTTGCACGCATAATAATAATAATAATAATAATCATACAGTGTCAGTGCTTCTGTAGTGTGTGTGTGTGTGTGATATAAC
This sequence comes from Gastracanthus pulcherrimus, assembly GCA_949152435.1. Lineage (NCBI taxonomy): Eukaryota > Metazoa > Arthropoda > Insecta > Hymenoptera > Pteromalidae > Gastracanthus > Gastracanthus pulcherrimus. The sequence goes on along the minus strand of OX424575.1, from coordinate 145,359,944 downwards.
CTCACTTTTTTTTTCTCGCGAAACGCAGTGCGCGCATGTAACACACGACGAGAGCTGGTGCGATACGCCTGCAAAGTGGTGCGAGAGTGAGTGAGTGTGTCTGCCTGTTTGCCCGTGTGTAGAAGCGCACGCGCGCGCGCGCGGCCTCGTGCAGTGGTGTCACGAGTCTCGTCTCGCCGTAGCTCTCTTGAGGTCTTCGTTTCGCAGCGCCCGCGCCTCGTCGCGCATCCTCGCCCAGAGAAAACGAAGGAAGATTGAATTTTCAGTGTCGGATCAAGAGCTGCGGTCAGTGCGCGAGGATTGCGACTGCCCCGAGTGAGAAACAAGGATAGCGTCTATATCGCGCTCTCTCTTGCACCTCGTGCTGCTTCGCGTCGATAAGCTCGCACGGCCAACTTACCGACCGAGCGCTGCTCTCCTCTCTGGTCTCGGCCGCAAGGAAGGAAAGAAAGAGAAGAGAAGACGCGCGTCTCCGCTGCTGCTTTCGCTTTCCATTTCTCGAGTGTCTCGCTCGGTCTCAAGATCGTTTTTGTGCGTTCAGTCCGCATAATACAAATCGTCGTCGAGTGTGTCGGTGTGCGTGCGTGTGTGTGTGCGTACAGTGAAGCGCTCGGTCTCGTTTTCTTTTTACTCTTCGTAGAAAAGTGCATCAGCGCGCGCGTCCGCGTGACAGTCGGGATCGAGAGCGCGGGGCATTGAATTCGGATGGCGTTCCAACGCGGCAGGAAAAAGTCGCCCAATAAGTGCTGCCGCTGCGGCTGGGCTCACTCGACGCTGCAGCACCTCCTGAAAGCGCTGTCCGACGTCCGCTCGTAAAGACGACGACGACGAGCCAAGTGCGCGCGTGTGTTTTTGTGCGTGCTTTCGAAACAAGAGATATAGAGATAGAAATAGTGCGCACGCGTTTTGTCGATCGATGCCGGTGGTGGTAACAAGTGCTGTGTGTTTACGGTGAACAAAAGCGAAGGAGGAGTCTAATAATAGTGTGTTTTGGTGCCGATCTGCACTTGTGTCTTTTGCTTGAAAAATACGAGAGAAAACGTGGGTAAAAGGAGAGTGATTATTATGAGTGCCGGGGAAAATTGACATCCCTCCTCTGTCCCGCCCGGTGTAGGACTCGTTTGCACGCTCGTCTGCGTGAAGAACGACGCCGACGACTAAGACGACGACAGCGTCAGCAGCGACTCGCTTTTCCCGAGGAGGAAGAATCAGCAGGAGAAGAGAGGAAAGCTATAGAGGAAAAGAAGAGAGAGAGAGTGGGAAAAAATGTACCCGAGCGCCGGAATCAATGCGGCCGCCGTGGCGGCGGCTGCAGCTGCCAGGCATCCGGTAAGTGGATACTTAAAGAGCGAGACGGGAGTATGAGGGGAGACTGGGGGTATAATGAGTCGCACTCCTCGCTAAATAATTCGTGTCAAGTGTTTTTGAAATCCTTCAATGAGCATGATTTTAGTTAATAAGATTGCTCGGTTTCAGAAGCATTCGACGAGAATTACTTATCGTTGAGTATGTGGTTCGAACAAAACTAAATTTGATGTATTTACTAAGTACCTGAAGAATGTTACACTGTGTAACTAGCTGGATCTAGTGATTTTTAGAAATGATATATCTAAATGTCGTTGAAATTCGTGTTTTTCAAAAATATTGGGGTAAAACGGGTCAATTATACTTCAAAACGCATAAACTGCAATTTGTATTGCTTACAAATTTTATAAAAAGTAAGATTATATTCTGAAAAAAGTGAAGACCGATTATCGTAATAAATTAACAACATGATTGGCAGGGAATATGAAAAGCATAATATCTAAATTTTGTACACACTTCAAAATTTAAATATTAAAGGCAAATTTAATATTCTCACAATATTGTAAAAAATCAATTATTAAGACTCGCTGTAATAAATTTTGCCTCTTCAAAACAAACATTACCACTACTGTCCCCTTATAACCCTAGTCTCCATGTTTTTGTAACATTTACAAATAAATATTATATCTATCTATCTATCTATCTCCCCTATATATGTTTATGTATAGTATACATACAGGCTAGGAGGTAGGTATACCTATGCACACAATGACGAGAGAGCGAGAGCCCCCGCGAGAGGTTAAATGCGATTATAAAGTGGGAGCGCGCAGCGCTCGAGAGTGGTAATTAATGGTTTTTATTGGGGCGCAGCGCTGGCTTCGGCGTTTAGTTGAGTTTAGCAAGCGAGCGATGATGATGATGATGGTGGATGGCGATGATCGAGTCGCGGATTTAATTGGCGCGATAGTTGCTGTGCATGTGTGTGCGCGCAAGCGTTGATTGTTGCTTCCCTCTTGGCGAAAGAGTTTTGCTGGGTATTGATAATTAATGCGCGAAGGAATGAAAAGCCTGCATTGATAATCGTTAATTTACTTTTTTTACAAGTGCACAGTAAAAGAAAAGATTTTGTAAATTCAAATGAATGTTTATTTTAAATATACCTACTACCTAGAAATCGTTTATTCCTCACAAAACGTTTATTTTTATTGCAATAAATGATTCTTTACTATTTTTAAGCAAATGATTTTATAGGGAGTATGGAAATAAATATTTGTGTTTGCATTTATTGAACTTTTTTCGGTGTAGAGTTATAAGGTTCTTTTTGTAATATATAAAGATATTTTAGGAGCGATTATTCTTTAATGTGAGTATTACAAAAAGTAATGTAACATTGAATCATTAAAACATATATGCAGCAAGAAATTTCTGCGTAACCAAACGATGTTACGGTTTGTTAAATTTTTTCCTGAAGAACTTAAACTGTTTAATTGCCGTGTTATTTAAAAAAAATTCTTTAAATATAGGCTTCATAAACCTTGCGTTTAACCTTGTTTTCATAAATCAACAATTCATAATATTAAAAAAAAGAAAAAGAAACTCCTCAACCATAAAATAGGTGTAAAAAGCATTAAAAATCAGGTTAACGACTTCATTATCTTAAACTGTTTTTTGATGTCCAATAATGTACAAACTTATTTCATTCTTATATGCAACGTTATTTATATATTGACAATATTTCTTTATATTTACTACAAACATTTACTTTACATTTTCTCTTTCGTGTTCCTACTAAAAATCTTTTTATAATTCAATTGTATTATTGTTGTTGTTTAGTAATAATTGCTTTGTATTTTGTGCGAGGAAATAGATTCTAGTTAACATATGTTTCTGTTTTTTACTAGCATTTACAAATATCTAGATAATTTGTCTGTTTTTCAACTGTGAAAAAAATATCACTCGGAATGATTAATCACTACAAATCAAGAGCTGACTTAACTACTATGAAAATTGATGTATTTTCGGATGCCAAAAAGAGCTCGGCTAATTGCTAAGTTTCTGTATATCCTCAAAGTTTTTGTCCGTAATGTTTAAAATTACTAAATGTTAACAATTCAGATAATACTAAATAATAATAAGAAAATAATAATAATAATAATTTATTTTTTCACTAATAATAAATATAAAACAAAAATTTTAATAACCGAATACTGCTTTCATTTGAAAATTAATTCGAGCCTCAACTGCTACGCGACCTCTCAAACAAACGTATTTCAAACACAAAGCATCAATCACCCGCCCGAAACAACAATCACTCCAATCAAAACATCAAACCCCAAAAAATAAAATCAAACCGCTCGCACATAAAGACCCCCGCACACCTCCTCCATAATACATCTTTAAAAGCCGTGTTTATAGACGCGCGTTCGCATGCATAAACACACATTAACTTTCTCTCTCTCTCTCTCTCTCTCTCTCTCTCTCTCTCTCTCTCTCTCTCTCTCTCTCTCTCTCTCTCTCTACCGCGCACGCACACATTTCCACTCTCCACCGCACATGTTTACGCCACCACTCCACATCTATACTATACGTGTACGAGCAGAAGCCGAGAGAGAGAGAGAGAGAGAAAACGAGGGAAATTTAACGTCCGGCGATTACCGGCGAGCGAGCGAGCGCGATAGATATTTAACCACGTGCAATATTATGGTCGCGCCGAGGTAAACCGATACAGTGTGCTGCTGCGCGCCGGCCAGCCAGCGGCTCTCTCTCTCTCTCTCTCTCTCGCCGGCTACTTGGATATGCGCCGGCCGCCGCCGCCGCTGGGCCGAGAGCGTGACAATTACCCGCGACGAGGCCGCAGCAGCTTGGCTACTGGCCGCCGCTCGTGCACGCTTGTTTATTACCTGTGATTTTCCTATATAAGAGTGGGGTGTGAGTGTTTCTTGATCGCTAATGCGAGTGATGCGGTTTTGAGAGATTTTTTTTGTCGCGTGAGGAGTATGAAAAAAAGAATGTGTATATTAATATATATGCATATTATGCACGTGACGTGGGCTTTATCTGAATTTAGCTATCTTTAATGTATACTAAGAAACGTGTTTACGCTTTCATGTTCAAATAACATTTTGAGGTTATGCTCAGACCTGCGTCGCTAAAAGTGGCACCCTACTCAATACTATATACTATATTATAACCCGTAGTACGGTGCCACTTTTGGCGACGCTGGTTGGGACCGTGTTTATATTAAAATGGAGGCTATAACTTTTTTAAGTACACTGAGAGAAGAATTTATTTACTAACAGAAGTACATATATTCTATTGAAAGTCTAGGATTTCGTTTAAATCAGCTTCCTCCATTATTAAGAAATCTGTATATGTACAAATTTTAAAACATGAGGTTAGGATACAGATTTTCAAAGTAATGATTTACTAATTAAGAAATATTCAGTACCTATAATCAGATATAAGGAAACTCTTTTCTCAATGTATAACAGTTTTTTAAAAAGCTAAAACTTCTTTTCTTTTAAGATATTAAATGACGTTTTGAGGTTATACTCTTTGTTTAATCTCCTGAAAAGGAGATTCTCATTCTTTTTAAGTAGTTATAACTTTTAAAAAGTTAGCTTGTTCCAGTTGCGCAGTGTCTGAAACAACAATGTGAGATTCTTTTTTTTCTTTAGGTAATCTGCATTTTTTTCGTTTTAATGGCCTTGGAGTTTGCTTTGCTGTTTGGGGTTTTGTTTTAGATTGCGTAGTTTTTCGAGATTGCGATTAGAATTGTAACAAGCTGCAATAAAGTTGATGACAGTGCACGTGTCTAAGTAGCACTTACTATTATTGGAGATGTATTAATGTCGAGTTTATGTCGTTATCTAAGTGGAGTTCGGAGTTGCAAGAATTTTCTGTTTAGTTGATATATTTTATTTTCGTTTTTCTATTGATATTATTGTCTGTCTCTGCTTCGATAGTACTTTTTGAGGAATTGAAGTTTAATCCGATTTTAGTGTATAAAACTGTGTCAACGATCATTTTAATCGCAGGCAATGACATTCATTGCACAAATGAGCACATTTATAAAAATTATTCATGTTAAGAAGCACAATGATACGGTGCAAACATTCAAACGTAGAGCAACATGTTGTTTTGAAATGATTATCTTTGTATTGATATCTTACAAAGTTTCTAAAAAAATGTATTTCGAAATCTAACGTTTGACATTCTCAAAAAAAAACGTTTGCTCGCGTATTACAATGTCAGAGTAATTTTATAATAGATAAGAAACGCAGCTGAGATAGCATTAGTGTATATTATCAACAGTGGCAAATTATGTAAACATAGCCATCATTAATATTATTTTTATATCTCTGTATTTTCAAGATGAACTTTTCCGTTTATTAAGGAAAATTCTGTCGGAATTGAAGATATTCAAATTCCAATTTAATAAAAGCTAACGAATGTGTTTAATGATTGCCTGTGTGATTAAGAACCATTAAATTTTAATCTTTAAGCCATCATTCAATAAGGTACAGAAAAAATTCAAGTAATTATTTGTTTTACTGTTGATAATCACTTGAAAAATTAACATAAGTATTTAATTAATAATGAAAATTAACATTTAGCACGTACGAAACCACTCGGTATAACTTAATTTCAAATTAAAATAAGAGCCATGCAATTTGCAAATGATTTTTTAACGATAAAAAATACTCAAAAGCAGTCTCTTTAATATGCACATCGATCAAAGCAAAGCAAAGCAAAGCAAACACCGCCGTTATATTTTTCCACCGCAATTTGTTAAAACGCAAAAGCATCACGAGCAAAGGGCAAACGTGAGCGCAGACACACACATCACACACATAGCTGCCAAAGCGGGAATCAGTTTATTCTCCCCTGGTAATATGCGCCCTGAATACCGGCTGAGGAGGGCTTTTTCATGATCTTTTCAACCCCGCGGCGATAATAATCATCGTCGTCGTTGTCGAGTTCCCGGAGCGTTTGATCGCGGGACATACGATTTTGCGGGGCTGAGTAATGCCGTCGGCACCATCTGTCATGACAACGACGTATTATTAGAGATTTATCGTAATATGGTGTTATTCGAATACAAATATGAATTGTTGACATTTTTTTAAATGAACGTATTTTTTGTAACTGTGCGTATATGAAGCTTAAAATTTAAATTAACTAATTATATACAGAAATGTTATTTATTTATTTATTTCATATTTATTATGCTACACTGCAATTGTATTTTGCATTCAATTTCCATTTCCTTATTACAATGTATTATGTAATTAACATATTATGCATATCACGAAGTAACAATGAAACAATAATAAATGATTTACCTCAAAATTATTCAATTGTTTCAAATACATAATATATCAATATGTACTAGACATGCAAATTATGTATTTATGGTAAGTTAATTTATATCCTATTATTTACTCATGCTTATATAATCAAAATGTATTATATTGTTGCTGTCATATTCAGGTCCAGTAATAAAGGGACATCTAAAACAGTATAGCTGCGGGTTCCCGGATAAACGACTTAAGTCCATTTCTTTGAAAATTGAGTTTCGAGCGATTTGGGTACCCTTACGTAGTATTGTTTTAAATAAAATGCAAAAAATCAAGAAAGTGTGAAAATAAGTGTCCATATCTACTATTTATGATTTTTTTTAAACTTTGGTTTAAATGGAAAATAAAAACTTTAAACCTGAATATCTCAAAAACATAAAAAGTCGGCTTAAGTCGCTTTTCCTGGAACCCACAGATATATAAAATTAAAAAGAAAATAATTAAGTTTATATTACGCTGAAATGCTTTGATTTAAATTGCCCTAAATCATTTAGATCCCAGCATCCAAGTAAGGCAATCCGGAAAGAATAAAACATCAGCATACAATGGTAAACGCGAAATCTGCAAAGTGCTTAATCATCATATATAATAAAACACTATACAGATACTGAGAAAACTAGGTTACCCGCCATATTTACCGGTAAACTCTACATTTAAGCTTTCCAGCGCTGAATAGCATCGAAACGGCTAAACCCCAGCAATCTAAAAGAATTCACAACGCAAATTCCACTCAACAAACAAGCTGATTGCTAATCTACGTTATAATCCTAACATTCAAAATCAGCAAAACTTCCAAGCCGCTACGCGCAGCGGCACAACTCAATCTCCACCACACCAACAATATAAGCTCACCATACACATCTCTCTCTCTCTTGCACTGTAATTCAGCGAGCCACGTGACTATTATACACTCAATCTCTCCGGCGCAGTCGCCTGCGGACGCATAATACGTCGTAAGTACGTATACACTCGGACGCATATGTGTCTATACCTATATAGTGGTGCAGAGCGTCGCTCTCGATCTGCCAAAGTGCTCGAGACACGTGTCTCCGGGCGCGGCTCACGCGTGCACACGTGACGCCCTCGAGTGGGGTGGAGAGGGAGAGAGAGAGAGAGAGAGAGAGATTCGACACGATCCTCCAGCATCGGGATGAAGTTGAAGTGCGTATAGTGTATCGATGATGAGGTGCAACATGGGAAATTGAAGGAAGGACATCGAGGGGGTTAATTTCGTGAGAATGGTTTTGACTGGAAATCGAAGCTTTTGTTAGGGTGGAAATTGGGTATTTTTTTTCTGTAAATGAAGCGATTTTTTAAAACTTAAGTATAATATTAATAATGATTATGATCGTCTAAAAATACGCGTTTTTTGTCATTTTTCAGAAAAGCAAAAAGCGGTCAAAGTGAAAATATAACTTCTAAAAGCAACATTGTAGTAAAAATTACAATCCTTGATTTCTACCGTATTTTTAAAATTATATTCATATTTTGTATGTATGTGTAATTTTCTGATAGTTTGTTGAGTATTAGAAATGTTTAGATATCTAACTACGTGGTCGTTTCACCTACAAATGAGGATATCTTTAGCCATTTTTATAGTAAAATACTTTCCTTGTATGTATGTGTAATTTACCGATAGTTTGTTGAGTATTAGAAATGTTTAGATATCTAACTACGTGGTCGTTTTTATCAACATGCAAGTGCGGTGATAGTTAATCATAAAACCATCAAAATAGCTACACTTACTCTTCTGATGAATTTTCTTAATATGATGTAGAGTATAAATCATCAATTAATTTCCTGAGCATTAAAAATGTTCAGACTTCTAGCAGGGGGTCATTTCTATCAAATTGTGATTTCTTCATTCGCAAAAGCCAGAACCTAATTGCCAAATATTTTGTACACTCGTAACCTCAAGGATTACTACATCAGCCCAAAACTTCCACAAAAAGTAAAGCTTCATCTCGGATTTCACCAGTGGCCCGGACCCCTAATACGTAGAACCGAAAAAAAGGAAAGAAAGAAAGAAAGCAGTCGCACCTAATCAAGATCGAGGCGGCGTGTAAAGCAAAGAGGAAAAAAGCAAGCGCAGCATCAGCAGCGGCGGCGGCAATTCACGAGATGAGACGAGCGCGATACAGAGATGGGCTTGTGAAAGAGAGAACGGCCTACACACACAGTATACACACGCATGCACACAGTGTATAATCGGTAGATAAAGCAAGGAGATATACAAGGATGGTCGCGCGCGCGCGCGTCGGCGATGAATAGCGCGGATTACTACTCGTGGGGCAGAGATCAGAGAGAACCCTCCTGTTCTTTTCTTTTATTTGGGGATTGCGTATTATACATAACGAATGCATGTATGCAAATGGGGCGAGAGGCTTTGGTTCCTCGGGGGAGAACGTCGCGGCGAATTAGGGAAAACGCGAATGAATTTTTAAGTGGCCGAGGATATACAGGAGCCTCTTGTTATATTGTTGGCAAAATAACAAGTGGCATTTACAAGATTTAATATTAATAGTTAATGAAAAGTCCTTTTTTAGTTAATATATATATCTCAGAGATCATAGATTACGATTCGATTAATAATTAGTTGGAGACAAATATCTTTGATTGATGAATATTACTGTAAATTGACGGAGCTTTGATTAATTTAAATTTTAATGATTATTTTTGTTATGCACTAGAGTAGTTGTTTTGTGTCTGTAGGATCAATTATATCATTAGCTTTCCATAATTTCTTGTTTACTTTATCGCTCTATACAATTAGATGAGGTTTGCTTAACTCCGTTTGTCTGGAAAGTAATCACATGCTAATTATTCCTTGACGTTACCAAAGTAATCAAGACGTAAATTAATTAAAGGTGCGATTGTTTTTTTCTGGAAATCCGTCTTTATCCTGTATTAATTATTCATCAAACAAATTACCATTCAACAAATTTAAATATTGCTTTATACTTAATACATTTTTTAATAACAATCATTTATTTCAAAATACAAAAAAGAAATTCTCGTAAAGGTTATTCTTTACATACCTCTGATAAAAATTTGCACGCATAAAAAAAGATAACTTTGAATATAGAATTACAAAAGAACAACATTCATAGCACGGTTTTAACAGTCATCGACGAGGATTTCGCTCGATAAAACTGCAGTTTGTACAATATTTACGAACGCTCGCTGACTAATCCTCCCGCTCGACCCACTGTAAAATACCGCGCGCGGATGAAAAATTGAACGTTAAACCTCGATAGCGTGCACACACACATACACACTCTGTCTCTCCTCGAAAAGAGAAAATAAAAAAAAATCACGCGCAATCAAATCCCAGAGCGAGTCATTTTGACGTCAACCACTACCACCACCGTATCGCGTGAGAGTAAACATCGACGCACGTGCGCGCGCTCGCGCTACAATAACGATAAAACGCATGTTCGCGACGAGCTCGCGGGCACGCTCGAGTCAATATCCGTTTCGTGCCCCCCTCCCCCGTGCACACAAATTACTTCGCCCCGCTCGGCCTTTTTTTCCCTCTGCACGAAATATACAAAAAGAAAGAAAAAAAATCAAGCGACAGGAGAGAAAATTAAACAGCTTCGACTCGGCGGCGATGGTGGCCCATCCGCACGTACAAATAATGATTATGGTAATAATGACGTGGAGGCGCGCGAGGGGACGAGAATATAGGGGGTCTTTCCCATGCCACCCCCTGATACGAGCTAGAGCACACCCTAAATGCGCCACCGGATGTGGTACTGCGAGGAGGAGCAGGACACAATGTATTTATGCCGGAGCGCGAGGGGATGGGGGGAAGCACGTGGAGGGCCGTGAAAGGGCTGTTGCGCGCGCGCGCGCAGTGTTCAACGAATAGGGGGGTGTCGGTGATGACTGTAATAGTGCGTTGCAGCGTGTTGCGCTTCTATCAGCGCGTGTTTCTCACTCTCTTTTGAACCTTTTTTTTGTTCATTCTTTTGCCCACCTTTTTGTTTATGGTGTGTAGGGGGCTTATGGTGCTCAGAGTTTGATTTTTAGGGTTCGCGTTGCGGAGCCTTTTTGAAGGGGCGCAAAACAGCGGTGTAACTTCGCATGTTAAGTGTTGTTGTGCCGTTCCTTGTTATTATTCTTTTTTTTATAGGTGAAGATTTTTGAAGATTTCTTTTAGAATGGGGTCCAGTAGGGGTCATCTTTTATTATGTAAATGATAATAAAGGAACTAAAGATTAATATAAACTAATGTCTTTTTAAAAAAATTAATGACTAGAAGAAGTGAAGTATCCTAAATCTTAATATGATTGTTCAATATATAGTTTTTCGGTACCCCTGTAGAAACGTTGATCAGTTTCTGACAAGTTTCTTTCAAGATAGTATATAAATGTTTGTATTACAGATGTTAAACAAAAACACGTTTTTTAATTTATAAAGGCAAGGTATAAATATAAATAAAGACTCTTTTAGCACGTATAAACTGACTAGTGTTAGTATAATTATTATTCACGTTTGAATACTTTATTTACTCAAAAAAGAAGAACATGCCCTTCTACAACGTTCCCAAGGACAGTAAACGAAGCGAGAGAGAAGATGCGAATAAGGCGGGAATTGTGAAACTACACACGGCCTTTACCGTATTATACAAGAAAGTATACATAGAGAGGGAGAGAGAGGCAGAGAGAGAGAGAGAGAGAGAGACGCACCGGTCGCCGTGTAAAGCCAGAGCAAAGAAGAATATAAGTGCCGGAGAAGCGAGAGAGGGACAGACGGTACGGAGTTTGCACAAGACCCCTCGATTCGGCAAATATTGATACTTTTAATCGGCCTGTTTAGAGCGCCTTAGCAGTGCGACTAGTTCTTTCTTTCTCTTCGTTCCCCTCGTCTATTGCGAGCGCGCGATCCGCTCGGTGTTTAACGCGCGGAACAAATATGCACAGCTGAAAAAATCCTCGTGCGCTCCTTTCTGGAGCTATTATGTACCTTCTTTCTTTGCCCCGCTGCTTCTTTCTTGTACGAGGAAATGATGCCTCGCGCACGATTCTACTAGATGGTTCTCGATCGATTTCGTACGTGCGATCTCAACTTGTTTGGTTTCTTTGCTGATTTACTTTTTTCTTTTTTTTTTGGGCCTCCAAAGTTGTAACGAATTAGCGGAGACATCACGATTTTTTAACGTGATTCATGCGTGCATTGTCTATTTCATAGGTAATATCGATTGTAAATTGATCATAAGCTTTTGTGGCATTAGTATTCGATTGTTTTCGATGTATTAGCTGCTGGAACGGGGAATAACCGGTTTTGTAATCATGAAGGTTGTGCGAATAAAACAGTCGGTACATTTTATCTATTGTGCGATTACAAATATAGATTGTTTATCCGACCATCTGTTACTTAGTATATGTTTAATATTATTTGCATATATACGTACAATTTAATTTAAATGTATATTAATACCGAGAACATCATTTTGAGACATTGAGCTTCTACAAGTTTATTAACAAGCTGCTAAAATGACAACAAATTGCTGCTGTTAATTTTCATAATTTCGAAGTATTTTAATTAATATTACTAATTAATTAATTTATATATTTATTTACAAGAATAATACCATACTAACGATAATAAATTTATTTATGCAGACATTTTCTCGTAATGTTAACAACTCCAAGACGCCCACCACTCAAAAATCAATAAAGCACGTACACAATTTGCACCCAACCTCCTACAACCCCGAAATAAAGAAATATGAAACAATCTTCCGCGAAACAATATCCCCGCATACCCTCGCACACTAAACAACGTGACTTCCGCGCGATATTCCGGATCTCCTCCCTGCAACATCGTTTTCTCCCCCTATAAACTCGTTCCCATTCCTCCCCTTACACATCAATTGTCTCTCGCTCTCGCTCTCTCACACGACGACCAGCAGCAGCAGCAGAAGAACGAGGCGAGAAAAGGAGCCGCAGGCTAGGAAAAAAGAGAAAGATTAAGCCCGCTCGATGGCAGGTGCTGAGCCAATAAGCCGCGAGGGGGGCACGAGCGAGCGAGCGAGAGTGGAAAGAGTCGCGCAGGGCGAGACGAAATCCCTTTTCCCGCCAAAATAATCCCCTACGCCGGCGGCGGCGGCGGCGTCGGCGACGGCAACACAATGGCCGGAAACGACCCCTCGGGTCCGCGCGCTGCGCCGCACTGTATTACGTATAGCCTGTGGAGCTGTAGCTGCTCGCTACCCTTCGAGGGTAAGAGCCCCGTAAATTGGTCCACTAGGAGAGAAGGAGGCGGTCTGAGAGTTGGCCGAGAAAGAGAGGGGCTTGTGTATCTCGCAAGGTCTCTTTATCCCTCCGTGGTTACCCGACACTGCCTGCCCTGCTCCCTTCTGTTTTTCCTCGTATATTCGGTTGTACACTTTTTATTCTTAGCTGTGCTGTGTTCGGTGTGTTTCCTTGTCTGGAACCTCTTTTTATAGCGTTGCGTGGAATTAACTTGGGATTCGACCTATTTTTTTTTATTGAAATATCATTTGTAACTTTATTTGAAGAAATTTATATTTATGTTCGAAAAGGTGAATATAAGATTGAAATGACTTTCCTTTTAGTTAAATACTTTTTATACTGAATTAGATGTACGTAAGCACACTTCGCCCTCATTGGCGTAATTTTGAGGTTATACTACCTTGTGATTTAGGTTAACGCGAGTCTTACGCCATCTACTTTCCTGTTTAATACTAATTTGAATTTAGCGCGTTATTAATCACCCAATGACATTGTGTTTTAAACGGCTTTACATCTTGTCATTATTTAATTACTTTAACGGAGATTTAAATTAGACGCACACAAATCCTAACGACCAATCAAACGACGTTTACCGCGTTGGCATGTAGAGCGAGTTCTTTTTAAGAGAGGTTTAAAAGCTGAAAATGAATTTAATGAAATATCATAATTATCAAATGAAAGTAGAACATACAGATAGATTATTGGTAGGAATCTTTTGTCCAATTATCTCGCGTAATTATTCGAATCTTTCAGAAATTCAAATAATTATCGCTTTTCAAGATGACACCCCTTCAGAAGATATAAATCGAGCGTCACTTAAGCAGTGAGCCCGGAAAAGTTGGCGCAAAAATTGCGGTCTATTGCAGTCTCTCACCTAATCCCACTCGTGCTCCCTTTGTTCTTCAGCCATTCGAGCTCTGCATCTTTTTTTTCACTCTACCTTTTTATACACGCAGCATCCACACAGAGGGGGTACACACGTATATATACACTTCTAGTCAAGAGGGTTTCTCTCTCTTTCTCTCTTTTTCTCTCGCTAAGCGGTCGGGACATAAGCCATTGTGCTCTGTAGCGGGGCGCAATTGTATTTACGTCCGCGCACACGTATACCGCTGCTGCGGCAGCGTTTCTCTCCCTTTCTCGTTTAAATAACTCTCGAATTACCTCCGCTAAGTTCGCTCGCTTTGCACCGGCACTGCTGCGCTGTTGCTTTCTTCTTTTCCCGCACTTGGGTGCCGCGGCTGCTGGCTGCTGCTGCTGCTGCTGGCTGGCTGGCTGTTGTTGCCCAGGCCACTGCCTCTTTTATTGCTTCCTCGTAGAGGAAGTGAAACGCGAACTCGAGATTTCGATGGAAAAATGTTAACTCCGGCGCGTTTGGATGTATATTTGTAATACATATTTATCGTGGAATGATGTTTTATCTTAAAATTCGTGGTAGATGATTTTTATTTTCTTGTTTCAAGTATAGGAAGCAATGAAAATTAAATTCTGTTTAAGATTAGTTATTGTGAAGAGTGGAAATGTAACTATAGAATAATTATAACTAAAAATAATTTAAATTTTAGGCTAAAAATCTGAAGTAATTATTTTATTGTTATAAATATTCAATCGTGTTACACGTTTTTAAATGGATGTTAAATTGGGTTTATACCATCACAATTTTTTAAATAACCTAAAGCAGCTCACCCTTGTTAACTGAAAAGGAATGGTACGGTTTATCATTCATATATTCCACTGTACTGGTAGCAAGACTAAAAAAATATAGAAGACAAAATATATTATGGGTAAGGCTTCAACATTCTTTTCCATGAAAGATAAAACCTTATACGTAAGAACTGAGTTCTTTCATATTTTTTTTATATACAATTATGATACTTTACAGCATACTTCCTTTGTAAAGAAATTATACCTCTTCAAAAAGTCCCGTAACGTCACTACGCGGCAACTTCGAAGTTACACGAACTTTGCGACGTTACAAAGAAACTTACATCATCTATAACTTCTGTAAAACTTGTTCTATATTTAAAACTTCCAAACAGATTGGCAAATGGGCTTACAAGTTCTTCACCCAAATCACGAAAGAACCCAATTATTGCATTTGCCAATAAACTCAGTCCTCTCTCCCTTAGAATAAAAATAATTTTCGAACCACCCCCAACCCCGCACAAGCGTATAACGTTCTTTCGCCTCCTCTACGCAAGCCGCACATTCCACAAGCATATTCTTATACGTATACCCTCGGAAGAACTCAACTCAACTCCACTCGACTCCAGCCAGCAAGTGTGCAGGCAGCGAAACTCCAGCGCCGCTAACGATCCGGCGAAGCAATTTTCCCTACCTCTGCGCGCGGCGTATATATTGTTCCTCTCTCGGCGGTGCGAGCTTACACGCGAAACTTCCGTGTCTTGGATTAAGTTGCCCGCGAAAACAACGAGCGAGGGGGAGGCGATGTGCTTGCGCTTATACACATCCTTTCCCGACGCCGCCGCCGCCGCCGCCGCTTCTGCGGATTTTACTAGCTGCTCGCGAAATTGTTATCGCATACTTTCAACTTGGCGGTGGTGTAGCTTCGGGATTTTCGCGCATAATGGAGCGAGAGAGAGAGAGAGAGAGAGAGAGGAGGGAGTGGTTGTGCGTATATCGGTTCTCGAATTTATTAATTTCGAGAAGGAGGAAGAGAGTTGGGAAGAGCTGTGCGGCGTGCCAGAGAATTTTGTCGAGGTTGGTCGGTTGGTTGGATAAGGATGAAGATTGGGGAAATTTTATTTTGGAATGTCTAGATATGACTTTGCTTTGTTAGAACTTGCCAAGATTGGAAGGATGAATTTAGAAAGGTATTTTTAGTATCTATATCGAAAGGAATAGAAGCTTTGAAATTGATTAATAATTTACAGGCGTTTTACACCTCTGACTCGGCGTATCTATAAAAATACTGTTTTATTGATCAATAATCGTAAGAATCCATAAAGCATCCAACTGTTTCATCATTTATGTAACATTTCTACAGCCCGATGACAATAATTCAACGGTTATTGCCGATACCATTATTATTGCACGTTCCATTGTCTAGATAAGTATTTTTATGCCGCGACGTTTTGCCGTCTGCGAGTTTCATTTTATTTCGCCAAAATAGCCGCCATTATTGATTTATTTACCAAAGGTATACGTATTCATTCGGCCCTCGAAATCTCCCGCGCACTCGGTCGTTTAGAGGAATTTTACGGCCGGCAATAAATAAAATCCTCGTTCGCAAGACCGACTCCCATAATAATTCCGAATCACGTCTCCGTCGGTCGTCTCGCTCGATCGCGAGAGTAAAAAAAAAGAACTTCATTGTCCCGGGGAGCGCGGGCCGCGAAAAAAGAGGTCGATCATTCGCCCGTTGCCGTCTCGGGGCGAACGTTCGTGCGACCACTTTAAATTCCTTCGGAATGAAAATTAATCCATCGATCTCGCTCTCGCTCTATTCTCGTCAGACTAAGGTTTTTTCGTTCTTCTGTCCGGTGAAGGAAATCACGTGTAAACAAAAGGACGTATATTTTGTATACTTTTAACATTTTCTATTTCAATCAACAAATTAATACTTCATTCTTTCTCTCGTTCTTTCTGTAATAATTAACATAATTTTATTGATTAATTAGACTAACATTTCATAATGACTATGTGTACTGTTTTTATTATTCATGGATGTAAATTCTCTTTGCATGCTTTGCATTTTTCCAATGTGTAAGTGAATACAAGTTAGGTTAAATTATAACCTAACCCAACCTAGCGAAACCTAACCTGTGTTCATATTGTACATTACACAAATTCGAATTTGTATCGTTTGAGTGTACATCTTCCTTCTCAAACGGTGGGTCAAAAGCAGTAATATTATAAAAATGCTTCTCTTTACAACTCAATTCACACTGATCGCTCAAAAGCTCCAATCTTAACCTAAACCACTGATTATCCAATCAAGCCACGTGATCTCAAATGCCTCGCGGTATCAAGGTGTATCAAAGCAACGCCAACAATTTGCGGCACATTTTCAAACGATTATTACTCAATCCCCGTGCCTGCGCCGTTATACTCGAACTGCAGCGTTCGCGCGACTAAATTTTCCCCTGCTCAAATTACACGGCAATAAAGCCTGCTAAGTCCCCTCATCTATCCATCGCGCGGATACACCATGTATCTACACCGGCGGCCACAGCGCAGCACCGCCCACTATACTCGTCCGTCGCGTCGCGGAAAACGATCCACTATTGATTTTCCCGGGACACAAAGTAAAGTACGGAAAGAGGAGACGCGTCGAGCTTCTATATACCCTCGGCTCTCTTGCTCTAGCGCCTCGAGGCTCTTTTCCGAGTGCGTCAGTGAAAATTACATTCGCCACTGATATACGTCTGTATAATGTGCACACTGCACAAGCATTCAGATAAGTATTTAGTAACATTAGTAAATTTTAAGTAAATTTGCGAACTGGCGTCTGTCCATGTTACGCGTTGGGTACATGCAAAGCGCTCAAAATGAATTTACAATCTATTATTAATAGAAAAGAAACAAGGACAGGATGTCGTAAAGCCGCTTTAAACGTAATGTGATTCGTTGCTCAATAGCGAGGTAAATTTGAATTGTTATTAAAAAAGAAATTATAAAAGAAGCATGCAGTTTAATTTGGTACTGCTAGAGCCATTCCAAACCATTCCAAACAGTAATATTTATGTTTTCTTGTTATAACCATTTTATTTAACAAGGGAGTGAGTCGATAAATTTGGTATCAAATCCTATCATCTAACTGTCTCATCCGATTGTCGCTCATTATCGCAAGTGCTATGCTAGACAGGTACGCAATTGATTGTTGCCAATAGTAACAAAATTCAAGTATATTTATTTTTTGTCACTTGTCGAATCTGTTTCATCATGTTTAAACTCTATCCTGTCAGTTGGAAGTAGGAGTCATGTAAAACCAAATTCCGACCTACTACGTGAGATAATCAAAACAACTCATTTGCTTAGATAGAGTCCCTAACCATTTTCAATTTATAGCTACGACCAAAAGTTGCAAAAGAAACAATAATAATATTTAAAAATACTAAATGATTATATAGAATAACCAGGAATAGTCATTTTCAATACAATATTTTGTTCAGTAAGTGTGTTAATGTGGATGCACTTCGAGAGGAGCGGAGAAAAGAGCTGCTTTAATCCGCGAACCCGCGCAGAGTGGAGCAAGCGAGATGCTCGCTCGCGAGAGATATCCGAGGAGAGGCGCGACTAACGATCCGTGAAAATCGAGGCACTAGTGCCGCTGCCGCTCCGAGGCGGAAATTCTTTCCACTTCCTCCTCCTCCTCCTCTTCTCTTCTCTTCGCGCTTGTGTTCTTTGTATCTATGGCCGGGACTCGATGGAGCGTTTCTTTCGCGCGTCGCGGCGCACGACTTGCTCGCTCAGTTGCCTGACTTGACTGTCTGTATGTGCAATGTGTGTGTGTGTGCGCTCTCGAGGGTATTGTGCACGGAGTATAACGGTTGGACTCGCTGATGCTTGTTGATTTTTGCACTCCGGGGCTGAGCAGGATGCTGATTCAGCGTGGCTATAATGCTTTCGTTTAGCACGAGTTATACGGAGAAGAAGTTCTTTTACGGCTGATTAGTTAGTATCGGTATAGCGTCATCTATGTTAAAAGTAACAAAAGAAACTTAGATTCATCTCGATTAAACAGAATATCACTTTGCAGAAGTTGTCTTTACGGTAAAAGTATATTAATACTGACAGTTCTATACTTTATCCTCTTTCAATGATTGTAATGAGTATACGAACTTTCCAGTTATCAGTGCCATTTCTTAAGTATGTAGTTAGGTATTAGTACTTTTACCGTATACTTGCCATTGTTTGTAATTGCCAAATGGAATATGCGCAAGACAATAGACAATATGAATTTCAATGTAACAAACATCAATGCTGTCAATCAGAATTTCCAGAGTTACAAGTGTATTACATTCACTCTTCTCCATCATAATAGTCATTAATCGGTGTCAATATCACGCACATCCATCACAAATGCATCATGTATATTCCAATACAGATCGAGTGAAACATATTTAGTAGATATTAGTTGCTCGCAATTCTCTGGTTAACGACAACTTAAAATGGAAATGTAATTAAATTCTATCATTGAAATACCATGATTCAATACTGACATAATTCTCTCCAAAATGTAATTAAATACTACGAGATATGTGGTATTTGTATAAGTAGATAATACAAGCAAATATTTTCATCGATACAGCTGTTCTCCCCAGCACTGTAATTATACTTTGCTTACACAAATTATATTTCCGTCTAGCTGTAGCAACACAAAAACGAACTAAGTTGTATAACTCGTGCGAAACAATAGTGAAATCAGCTATATTTCATCCGCAGCGCATTCTGTATTATTACATCACTTGTATTCTGTTTTATTATCGCTGGCATTTTTCCACGTCGACAGAAGATAAATACCGAAACGCGCTCGCTATATCAAAAAATGATGGGGGATCGATCGACAAATGTGTATGTGTATATATACTAGCCAACAATAACGCATCAGCGTTATGGATTCCCCGGGCGTACGCCCACAAAATATCTCTACACTCTATTTAATCGCCAGCCACACAACGCGCATTTCACCCACACGACTGTCGTATATATACGTGTTTTTATACTTTTTTTCTCTCTCTCGCGTCTGTCCTTTATCCCGTTTTATCCCTCGTTTTTCGCCTCTCAGCCTCCCGTACAGCCCAAAGCTACGGAAGAGCAGCAAATGTATTGCGTAATTAGCCGGGGGAGCGACCGGAATATAAAAAAAAAGAATCGTCTGTTTCGGGACAGCCAGCAGCGGCAGCATCAACGTGTGCTCTAGCGCAAGAGAGGAGACAGAGCGAGCGAGTATTGTATCCGGTCGAGCGAGGAGGAAAGAAAGAGACAGAGACACGCGGCTGGAAGCCCTTCGGGGGATTGTGCGTCGCTACCGTAGTATATATAGCGACCGGTAAAATGGCACTAATTGGCATTAGGACTGGCAGTTTGTCGTGCCTCGAACCCTAAGCGTTTTTCGCTCTCTCTCTCTCTCGCTTTTATCTCTTTTTCTCTTGCTCGCTCGTGAGCGAGTTCTCCTCTCAATTTAATCAGTAGGCGTCGCGCGTTTCTCCTGTTTCACCCCCCTTCTTCGCTCGCTCACGCTCGCGCGCCGTGAGTTTATTCGAAGGAAGAGATGTGACTAGCGCGGCCAAACAACGAAAATTCCACCGGAAGCCGAGGCGCGCGCGCTTTATTTTCCCTTAACGAGGAAGTTAAGGGGAAAAGTTGACCGGGCCGAATGAAAGAAAAGCGATGGTGGGTCATTAGTTGCGTGGGGTTTCGTTATTAAAATATTATGGAACAATAAGAATTCGTTAACTGGTCTTTATGATGTAAGTAGGACAGTTATTCTGTGAATCCACTTTCACATTGTGAACATTAAGAGAAGTAAAGTTATAGTACTAATATTTAGTAAATCATCACTTAAAGAATCATCAGACAATTAAATCTTTAGGGTCAGTTTTGAATGACATTTTCTGAGTTTGCATATGAAAATCATACACAATGAAATTTATAACACTACATTATAACGATATTTAACATGTCTCAAACAGTGATTCTAGCAATTAATTTGCTTCATGCAGGAAATCATACACAATACTAATTCTATAAAATGTGAAAAAATGAAAAATTTACATCCACACAGCGATTGAATAAAATCTCCATCAACATACTCTCGCAAAGTTACACTCCGCGAACATTCTCACTTCAGCGAGCCGCTTAAATCCCGCTTGTAAACGCCTCCTTTCGCGCTGCAAAAATATTACACAAATCAGTACTAGAATATTAATGCAACAGCACGCCTCAACATCGAGCAGAAAACACTTTATCTCTCGCGACAAAATGAAAACATTCGCATTCACCATTCAGCATTCACCGCGCTCCTGCATATAATACATAACATAACCCCCAGCGTGTACATTATCAATAATTACAAGCGCAGCACAACGCGCGCTCGCTCTCTCAGAAAACGATGAAAATAAACAAGCGCTATCCCGGACACCATCGAAGCCGCGCCGCGCCGCGCGCAGCTATACGAGAAAACGCGTGAAACGCCCACGTTCAGAAGAAAAAAAAACGAGCAGTCGCGCGTATATTCTCAATCAAATTAATTGACCACAGCCGACGCCGCCGCCGCCGCGATCTGTATCTCGCGCGCGGATATATATCGTTAAGCGTGCGATAATTGCGCGCTGAAAAATGCGTGTGTCGGATGTATTATAAAGCCACGCTCTACGCACACACTCGGGAATAAACGCGTTCTCTGTCTCTCTCTCTCGCTCGCACTTTCGCCTTCCTACGACACTTTAAACTCACCGTGTGTGTGCATGCGCAGCAGCAGCACAGCCGGTCGTTGCTTGTCGTTCGAGCCGCTGATTTACGGCCGACTGTGTGGGCGAGCGAGCGACGATTACATCGGCACTGCACGAGCGAGAAAGAGAACGAGAGAGAGAGAGAGAGAGCGAGTGAGTTTATAATGCGCTTGAATGAATGTGTGTGTATGTTTCTGTGAATTCAACTCGCGAGGGTCAGCGTACGTGTGTGTATGCGTGTTTATGTACGTTTTATTGTTCGAGCTGGCGTGCGCGAGTATTCTTGTAAAGGCTGCCGGTTTCTCTATAGGTATACCTATATCCATACGTATACATATACAGAGATATGTGGGTATATATATACATATATATTTTTCCATTATACAAGTTAAACGGAGGTAATTGAACGCGCGCGAGAGAGCGAACGCGCGAGTCGAGCTTAATTATACGAGATCGGCATTGATCGATCGCGAGAGAAGCCGATATACGAGCTTCCGATTTGGAATCTTGCTTGCGTCTGCACGTGAGAGACTGAGAGAGAGAGAGAGAGAGAGACGCGTGCATTGTGTATCTGTATATATATAGTGCGATCACGTGCATCAACGTGCAAGTGGTTCGAAGCCTTCTCTCTCTCTCTCTCTTTCTGTCTCTCGCTCTATTCATTGTTCTTAATTTTTTGCAATTGATATATAAGGCACTTCAAAGAATCGTGCCGCGCCGTATATAGATACGACTGTACATGAAAAGATCTCTTCGCGAGGAGGTCAGCCAGGCAGCGTCGCTTTGATTTCTATTCAGCGTGAATGTGTATCTAGGCTGTAGGCATGTATGCGCGCCCGCGCGCCTTTTGGCGAATTTGTTTCTTTGATGTACGGCGCATTTTATAAACGGAAAAATTTATGGCTTATGTACGCGAGAGCTGGAATCAATTTATATCTTCGATTTTCTTCTTATTTGCTTGCTTTGGCGCCTTAAAGATAATATGAGCGGGGTTTTCACTGTGTTTCGTTTATACTTGGAAATAAAGCTTCAGTTTGTTTGACGTCATGGAATTTCAAAGTAGCCGGAGTTTATTTTGATTTGAACGTAACGAAGTCGAAATATTGATAAAATATTCAATAAATCGATACCACTTTGATTGTCTGAATGATAGGTTATTTTTAACGAAACACTGTTTCTTCTGCATATTAAAAATTGATTTATCTCAAGAATAGGTATTAATTACAGAGTTTTAACATTTCAAGAATTCACCAGTAACATGACTTATAATTTTAGCGTGTTCCTATTTTCAGTTAAATATATTCTACACTTTCTGTATTAAATTTGAATTCCACACTCGAACTAAGCAACCAATCAAACGATTGTCAAATAATGAGAAGATGTCGCGAAGATCAGACGATTGTATTAAACTGAATTTTTATTATTTTTAAAATTAAATGATATGTAGGTATAACGCACTAAACATTTACAGCGTGAATGCGACATTGTTAAAAGTTATCTACGATTTAACACTCTCAGGTCCTCAGATATAGTTTAACAATTAACTATAATATTTTCAGAATTCAGTTTTATTTATTTTTTGAAAATTCCAAAGAACTTTCAGCCGGTTAGCCAAGGTTGTCTATTGTAACGATGAGCCAATAAATAGAACCTCCTTTATTATTATACAACGTCTATTCTCAAATGTCATTCGTATAATTACTCAATAAGACGCACATAAACAATCAGAACAAGTTTCCTTATCACCTTTCAATCTCCATCAATGAAACTCCCCCTAATCGCACAATCACCACCAACCAATCACCGAATCTCCGGCTCGCGAATTTTTCCCTCCAATCTCCCCTTCGCACAGTGCGAAGCTCCCTTCTCAATAAGCCGGGGGATCGGTTAATCCCCGCGTGTCCGCTTCCATAATTCGCGCTCTTGCGCCGCCTCGAGCGATAAAGCGACAATCGATCGCGCGCGCTCCGGCGGCGGGCAGCCTCGTCCTGAGAAAATGCCTCCAACGCCGCCGCGCGCAGGGCTATATTACGAGCTCTATACTACACTCCCCGCGTGAGATAGCCAATGTAATAATCCAGTGGTGCGGCGGTGGCGGCGCGCGTTGACCGAGCGTCGAATGGAAAATTGGCACGTAAACGCCGCGAGTATTATTCACCGCTAATGGGAAGATGAATGCCGGAGATAAATTCGCCGCGCGCGAGCAGGTAGTACCGCCATTATAGGGCGCCCGCAGAGGTAACTCTCTCTCTCTCTCTCTCTCTCTGTGTAGAGCCTCGCGCTCGCTCTCTCTCTCCCCCTTTTAGCATCGGCGGGAATAACCGAGTTTACGACCTCGCGCGCTAAACTGCGATTTCCACTCTCTAGCGCGCATAGCTTGGCTAGCGCTCACGTATTACGAGCTGTGCATTCTCTATGTCTCGCTTAGCGAGCTTGATGTTGGCGGCTGGCTGGCTGACTGGCTGGCTGCTTGCTTGGTATAGATGGCTAGATAGGTATGCCTTTAGATCGATTCCGCGCTCCTTCTACTTTCTGATTCTTCTTTTAATGAAAGACCGCGGGGACGGAACACTTTGGCTTTCTTGAGAAATACTTGCTCGATGCTGTGCTAAGTTTATATTATATTGCTTATGTAATCCATGTCATAAGTTAGCTTTTCATTTAAAATTGATAGTATTCATTGTACAAAATCTTTTCAGTACTTGCTTTAAAGAATCGATGGATGAAATTTATTAACGATTAATCGAACAGTATGAGTCATGTTAAAATTAAACTACATCAATACAGTGTCGAGCGTACTTGGAAAGTCTGGACAAATTTTTTTTTTGCATTATTTTTAACTTTTACTACGTATTTTTATACTCTTGACCCACTACCTCTTCCACATCGGCCGCAAGGCTGGTGCCGCCGGTACTTTTAAACCAGGTGAATTGATTCATTAATAAGGCAAACACCGAAATAATTACACTTTGTTTAATATATGGTAATTAATTATCAATTTAAAATGAAAAATGATTTTTTATTCAGATTATATTAGTCAATACAACTTTGAATCATATCAGCTTCCATATGCAAGTGAAAGATTTGGACTCATACAATGGTTGGGTTAAAACAACATTCGTTTGAATAACTAATTAAGTACTTAACTACAGTAACAAGTTTCATTCAGAAACAAGTAAATATATTATTCTTCATGTGTGACTCAAACTCGACTCTTGTGACTCACCATTTGCAATACTAATCCGATTTATTCATTACTCACGAAACCTAGTACGAAGCTACAACTATAATACGTACTTTTATCAGCACAGACAACCCCATATATCCCACCGCATGAAAATTATTCAAAAGCCCGGCTTAATCAAACACAACTGGTCCCGGCTGAAAAAGCAATTATTACAGCATCCCCCCCTCATGGGGTCGATAATTCAGCTTTTAAATCGTTTCACCTAAGCACACACAGACGAGCCGTGCGACCGACCACCGCATACTTTATTTCAACTCTCGGCCACGTCTCGTCGCCATCTCTCTACTCATACAATACCCATCGCCCCCCCCCCCCCCCTCACACAAACACAAAACTCCGGCCGACGACGAAGAATAGCGTGGAAAGAAACAATCGCCGAGCGAACGAACGCAATTATCGGAAGTACCAGCTATATGCGCGCGACGCGGAGCAGGAAACACAGACTCCGCGCCGTTCTCCTCCGCGCTTCGCTCTTTCTCTCATTCAAAGTGCATATAGAAGAGCGAAAACGCAGCGGTAGTGTTAGTAGGCTGACTGGAGCCGACGAGGCAAGCCTCGCGGAATCGAGAATTGAGAACGAAGCGGAATTGGTTAGCGAACGAGCGAGCGAGCGAACGAACGAACGAGCGGTAGAGAGAAAACGCGCTGCTGCTGCTGCTTCACGCTGCAAATATTTGAACGTTTTTCGACGGTATCCATGACGACGTCAAGCCTTACGCTGCGGCGGCCGCCCCGGATAGAACGAACGAACGAACGAACGAACGAACGAACGAACGAACGAACGAGAGCGCCAAGCGGCAACGAACATCCGGCAAATATTTGCACGGGCTTGGGTTTGCGGAAAGCCCGGCTCTCGCAGCAGCAGCAGCGCCAGCAGACGACGAGCCTCTCGAAATCCCGAAGGCCGCGGATCGAGAGAGACGGTAGAGAGGGGGGAGGAGGAAGGGATGGAGGGGGAGAGACTTTTGGGATATATATCGCTGCTAGTCTATGTCTTTCTATCCGAAAAAGCAGCGAGAGGGAGAGAGAAATATTATGGTGGAGGTCGACGTGAGTGCAGTCTGTCGACGAGAGGATATGCCAAATTTTCGGTGGAAATCACTGTGTTTTTAGTGCGGGGACACTGAATGTTTTTTGAGAATCGATGTATTTATATAGTTGAAATAGCTTTATTCACTTTAAATTGAATGGAAGAAGGAATAAGTCATATAAACGATTGTAGGGAACCGTAGTAATATGTGGAAAGTATTCACAAAAAATTGTACACAAAAATTGTCTGGTAACCTTTCAGCCAACGAATTATAGTAATAGAACGTTATGCTTGTACGTTAACAGTTTTAAACTAATATATGTCAATCATAGTTTCTAACTTGAATAAAAATATAATGCATACTTAATCTTTCAGGTACAATAAGATTTATTTATAGTATACTATTAACCAGTGCATATAATCTTATTTAGAGTCGAAGTATTCAATCTACGATAAAACGTTTAATAACTTGACTCTAACGGCCAACCAAACAGTTATATCCTCTCCATTATTATTTGACTAAGGAATAAAAAAAATACTCGAATCCACCTTTCATTGATCGGCAACACAAACTAAGTATATAACTTGACTTTATTATAAAAGAAAGCTCATTGCAGCTCTCGATCGTTCCTCCATTCTCTTCGATAATAGCCCCCATTGTTGCTCCGCATATGGCCCTTTATTTTCGACTCGGCCCCTTCACTTCATACACGCACGCGCACAATTCACGCGGCCAATACTCCAGCATTCGTCGCATATGACCAACGCTACGGGCTCTCGCCGTCCGTCAATGACGGATCAAATTTAATCTTATTTTCATTCGACGGATGAAAGGACGCCCTTATCTAAGCTCGTGCTCGATCCCCCTCCCCCTCACTCTCTCTCTTTTTGCCTTTGTCGTCGCCCAACAGCGGCTCGACTCTGAATACACGAGGACTTTTTCCCCATTTGTATTTGCTCTCTCCCGCGTTTTTGTTCCACGTACTCTAGCTGGCTCTCTCTCGTGTGTTCCTTTGACGTCGTTAATAACCACTCGAAAAATCACGCAAAAAAATGGGAGCGCGAAAAAAGAAACACCTCGAGAGTCGTGAATCGATTTATTCTTCTCTTTTATTTGCATTGTGCCGGCCGAGTAAATAACAGCCACGCGCGTACGTATAAAGTGCCATTCACGCTGCGTTCGTGTGTTCGTTGTACGTTGTTGTTACAATGCAGAGTAATAATGGCGTAGCGTTGAAGCACTTTATACGCGATCGGTTATATAGGCATACTTATGATAGAAGTTGTAGAGTTATTACATTTCTGGACTGGAACATATGGCAACTTTAAAGATTAAAACTATATCGAAACGTTCAATAAGTCTTCATCATTGCACTAAAAGTCTGGAAACTGAGGCAATAGAAGCAGGTAAAATGGGTATGATTCACCAACCAGGTGAAAATACTCTACCTACATTAATTGCTTCCACCAATTAGAAAAAAAAGCATAGGGACCTTCTTTCAACACTGCCCATATCTGAATTTCACTGTACACTTCATTCGTCTCAATTATACTGCATCGCTCATCCCATGACCCTATGCAGCTTCATCCAGCCAGCGATTCGTAAAAATCTTCTGATCCTCACACTCCAACCGCGCGTGCGATCTTTGTGATGTCCCTGCACACCGTACAAAGGGGAAAAATAAAGATCTCGCCGCTGCAGCAGTGGCGGAGGACTCGAAAGGATAGACATCGACCGCGGAGCATGCGAGCATGCAATTTTCAAAGTCGAGCTTTGGGTACACATAGGCAGTGCCGCTGCCACCACCGAGCACAACAGAGGCGAGAGATATCCCCCTTCTCCTCGTGGCACGGTGGTCGTAGTCGAGGGTCGCTCTCGCCGGCTCGCCGGGCGTTAAGCTAAATTAACATAAGAGCGTGTGTGCAAACACAGCAGCCAAGCCAGCAGTGCTGAAGGGGGGAAGCCGAGCGAAGCGAGAGACCGTGAGCGCCGCCGAGTGCCAGATAGAGATCACGGCTGTTAGCGATGGTACGAAGCCAGGAGAGAGTGAGGGAGAGAGAAGGAGGGAAGGGTGGGAACACGTGTCCCTCACTGAGATAGTTAATTACTCGTTTGTGCGCCGACCGAGGGAGAGATGCTGGAGCTGGAGTTGGAGCTGGAGCTGGAGCTGCGCGGAGAGAAGAAAGGGACCGAGAGAGAGAGAGAGATGGGGAGAACGAAGGAATGGAGGAGATGAGGAGGATGAGGTGGGCACGGATATATACGTGGGGAGATGGACGTGTGTGGGTTTATATACGTTGGAAGTGTCTCCGCGGGCAATTGGATGAAATTTTTTGTGAAAACAGTGGGACGGATGAGGGAGGGTTCTGGTTTTTCGACGAATTTTCGGGCTAACCTGATTTGTCACGTCGTTTATATTGGGTTAACTCTAAGTGCGAGTTCTGGTGATGTTTGAAACATGAAGGAAACTAAAATATAATATTACACGAAAATAAATTTGTAGATGGTTTTAGTGGAATTATAGTTGTATTGAAGCCACAATTTCGGACTTACAACAAGTCGCGTCCCCAACAGCTACCATAGCTGCTATTGCACAAGGCGATAGTTATTGCAAACACCGATGAGCAGTCTTGTAGCTCTCACGGCTCCAATCTTTTTTTCTCTGCATGGATGCCCTTTAAAATTATTCATAATGGTTCAATTTGGTTTGGAACATGGAGATCACATCAGTCACGATATTTTTGTTCAGCCAGACTCTAATTTGCAACAACATGTAAAATAAATAAAAGAAGCGAACAAAAGGGAGGGACTCTCTGGCATCGACAGAATGAATACGCAAAAAGAACACGGCAACCCTGCGAAAAAGTGAGAAACCCAAATCCAACCCATGGGGTTTCGAGTCCTGCAGCAAAAGCAACGGAACAGCACCGCGGCGAAGGTACGAAAAAGGTGCACACAGCAGCAGGCGAAAAACGAGGATGAGGTTAATGATATACACGGGGGCTACCGTATAGACTACCGTCGCTGTGCTCACGATCCCATCTGCCGCTCTTCTCTCCCTCACGCGGCCAGACAGATACCATTACCTCTACCTTCCTTATAATCTAACTCTCCGCTCCGTGCCTTGCTGCTGCACCGTTGTGGTCGTTGCGCAGCCTGCCTATGGGTGTATACCCACCATTCTCCTCCTGACGCTCGGTACGTGTGCAGCAGCACACGAGCCTGGCTTTGTGTGTTTAAGCCGTCACGCGCGCGAGAGAGCGTTTCTCGTCCTGGAGCAATCGTGTGGCGATGTGACTGATTGCCGCTGCAGCGACTGAGAGATTTATCATTATACGCGCGCTGTTGTGTGTGTCCTCGAATGCCACCTCGGCGCGGTACCTCGCTGGATTACTGTGCTCCAGCTTCAGCGACTGGCGGCTGGTCTTGTTCTCTCTCTCTCTCTCTCTCTCTCTCTCGCTCTCTCTCTCTCTCTCTCTGAAGTCCTTTGTCCCGGGGAATTCTTGAAAGTTTCATTGGGTTTTAACGCGCGTGCAGGGATATGGACTCTAATGAATGGACGGATGATTAAAATTTTAATGCTGAGTAATTTCGGTCGCCGTCGTCCCTTTTGGGGATGGGTCTTTTAGGGATCATCCAGAGTGGCGTTTGTACGGGAATGTGAGCAAGATGGGGGGATCCACGAGAGGTTGATGATGATAATCGTGAAAGCGAAGAGCAAAAGTTATGATGGGACTATGGGAGGTGGTAGTGCCCAAAAGGGGGAAAGTTTCAAGTGGTTTTATTGTATTATAGGCCAAATATTTGATGAATGAACATTTCATAAGATGGGAGCCATTGCGGTTGCTCAGCAGCGAAATAACATTCCTCAAATTTGTCCGAATACTTATCTTCACCGCAATTTGCAGGTTTACATGAATATGTAATTAGTATGTGTTATCGTTAACAATGATGGTTTTGATTGGTTTAGACATTCAATTGCAAAATTCAAATTCAGTACGAAAAGCATACTGCTGAAAAATAACGGTAAAAATATACTATGGATTCCTGATTAACTTAAAATGCAATATAATTAATAGAACGGTTCACTAAACTTTTTAACTGAATTTCCGTCGGTAATAATAAATCCACCGCGACAGAGCACAGATTTGCAAGGCATTTCACAGTTAAAGTTCCAGAGTGCGCTAAAGATTGCCGTGCGTGCAAGTGTTTAACCTCGAGCGTACGTCGTACACATCCCCGGCACTACCTATCTAGCACTAGTTGTAGCAGTTGCAGCAATAGTAGTTGTAGTAGTTGGGAACAAAGTCCAGCCGCTGCTGCCGTTGTTGCTGCTGCTGTTGTGGGTACACAATTGCAGCTCTCCGTCTCTTTAACACCCACGCGAAACTCTCGTGTCTCTGGCTGGCGGTGAATAAGTCTGGGGAGCGAGAGATGCGATTCATGCGCGCGTGCAGAGAGTGTAGCTGTGTATGTGTGGGTGTGTGTATAACTCCCTTCCCGTCGTTCACCTCTCTCTCTCTCTCTCTCTCGCTCTCGTTCTCGCTCTCGCTCTCGCTCTCGCTCTCGCTCAGCCGATTCAAATGGAGAGATGTTTCCTCCGTGTCACCTATATTCAGTTCGCGCTCGCCTGCCTTTCCGTATCGCCGGCGCGCACAAATGGAACACGCAGTTTGCGAGGTATTTATTACTTCGCGCGCGCTGCTATTGCCGCAGCCGCGCCTTTGAATTTCCATTTTGTTCGGCGAGTTGTTGCGCTATACGGAGAGACGTCATGGTAAAATGAAAACTTATTGCTTGATATTTTGGACAGATGGACTCGGAAAGTCATTTTGTTGTGTTCTATATACAGGAATGTGTTTTACAGTCTGTATTGCAAGAATAGTATTTCCATGCATTATTGAACATTTTCAATTAATAATGTTGCATATTGGAAAAGCGAATATATACTTTGTGTGTAACTAATCCTCGATTACAAGCAGCTCAGCTTAAACACTTAAAAATACCGACATCTTTTTTGCACAACACTTTAAGCAGCCCGAAAAAACGAAAGATAAAAAGCTGCAGCCAAGCCCCTCGCCTCATTCACTCAAGCGACCAATAAGGCCTTTATCGAGCCGAACTTTTGTAATAATGAAATGCCAAAGTGCCGTCGCATCGTTTCTTTCTCTTTTCTTTCCTTCTGCCCTCGAGTGGGGCTTAGCCCGAAATTGCTCCCTCTCTCTCTCACTCTCTCTCGCTTTCACTCTCCCTCGGACCGCGATATTGCACAGGTATACACATCGCCGCGAGCTGCCGAAAAAAGAAAGAGAAGCCAAGAGGAGGGAACCTTGGCCCGGTAACGAAGTATACAGGAAAAAAAGAGAGAAGGCGGCAACGAGATGGGAAGGAAGAGGAGGAGAAAGCAAGATAGAGGCCGACGGCGACGGTGCGAGGTCGGATACCTACATTAGCCGCGGCTTGTTCGGAGATAAGGCGAACCAGGGCTCTTAAAAACGCCTCCTCGTCCTCCTCGGGCGGCGCGGCGCGGACCAGGCCAGCGTCGTCTCGAGATAGTGTCGATAGTCTCGTGACATCGTCTCGCTCTGCGGCACTCGTCCTCCCCTTCTTCTCTTTCTCTCTTCTTTTTGGCAGGTTTTTTTTCTACTTCGCAGCCCGTCGGTACACTGCCCTTCTGCTTTCCCTTTCTTTTTTTATCGTTCACTTGGTTTTTGTCGTTGGCTCTACGTTGTCGGAGAATACAATTCTAATGTTTCGAAATGGGATTATCTTTTATTTTATGATAAATTTCTATCTGAGTATATAATTTATATGGTTATATTATCAAGCTTTTTGGCTATCAATTTTAATGTTTATGAAAAGTAAAAAATTGTTATTATTGAATTAAAACATTTATTTTTCTTTATACAGTGCCCTGTAATATAAAAAATAAAGAATAAAAAGTTGTCTTTCGATTGATATCTTATATATATATGAGATTGTCAAAGGATTGGACGTTACTTAAAGACAAATATTTTTCATTGACTCTGTCAGTAAGCTCATCTTATATTGCCGATAATATATCAAGAGGCCACTGTAACCAATTTATATTCAAAAGTATGTAAAAAGGAATGTAAAAATGCAGAACAAAATAAAAAGACATTGGATAAAGATTCTGTACAAGGTCGAATCTGAGAAATTTTAAGCTAAGCATTTTTCAGATTTCACCGTTGTGATAGCCGGCTTAATTGTCCCCGTCTGGTTCCCGCTGTTCGGTCGGCGTCTATGGCACGTCGCATCGCCGACCTTTTTGTCGATCGCGCGTGGCCCGATAAGCGGGGATCCGGCTCCAGAAAACGCGTCCCTGAAAAGGGATCTCGAACGACGACAAGGAGAGGAGAAAAAAGACGCGGGACTCCTTAACTTCTCTCGGAGGATTCCTCACGGACCTTTGATAATCTCGGGTTGGCTGCCTTTCCGCTCTTTCTATCCTTCTCTCTCTTTCTCTTTTTCTCTCCTTTTTCCTCTGCCACGATGTGTACGTATGTATACAGTGTGCAAGAAGAAGGAAGGGGAGAAACGCTCGAAAGTTGGAGAATGCGAGGAATCCGATGACGCGCCGTTGGAGTTAAGTGCGCGCATGTGCGTAGTTGTCTGGGTAGTTGGGTAGTCGTTGTCGTCGGCGCTCGGGGAGAGCTTTAGCGGTAAAAAATTAATTAACTGCAATTGGCCAAAGTGAATTGTCAGACGAGCTCTAATAAGCTCATATGCCACACTGACATTCCTCCGGCCGTTGCTTGCGCTTCGTGCGTGAATGCGCGCGAGCACTCGTGTAGCTTAAAAAATATGACTTTGGTTTCTCTTTCAATCTATAACGTAATATTATTCTAAAAATAACAAAATATTTATATAATTTTTTCCATTTTTCTTATATTCAAGAAATAAATGATGTTATGTAATAAATGTGCTGTAAGAAAATAGTATTATTAATATTTATATGTATATGTTGCAAATATAAATAATATCCATTCTCAGTGTAAATAGATTTTCGTATATCTCTCCTCGCTATAAATAATACAAATATAAGGTACATTTCCATGATCATTAAACATCGATAGCAGTATTTCACGCGCTTCGAGTCCATCAGAAGTAGTTCATCAACTCGATTACACAGATTCCATCGTTGCGCGCGCGCGCGCTACTCGACTGATTAACTACGCGAACAAACGAATGCGTCCGCTGAAAAAGAAGCCGTAGTGCCGCAAAAAAAGAAGAGAAAGCTCCATATTGCTAACCATTCTCTTTTTTTTTCCTCCTTCGCCACTCATCCAGGCCCATCGGGGGCAGCCATACACCCACCCATATATATCTGTATATATCCGGCGTGCGGTTTTCTATATATCCACGGCCCGCTGTAATTTGTTGCGAGCCTCAGCAGCGGCAGCAGCGGCAATCTTTTATTATACGATCCTTCTTCGTTCTCGGCGCCTCTCACTCTCGAAGCTTGAAAAGGATTCACCCTTCGCTAGCAGGGGCTTAATAAGGACGATAACGAGATTTCCCGGGTCGCGGAGTTCACGCATTATGTCGACGACGACGACGACGAGGGGGAAAAGCGGATGGGGGACGGACGATGAGATACGCAGGGGAGGAGAAATGGCAGAGCGAGGGAGCAAGAAACTATAGGCGGTATATAGAAAAAAAAATCGCTACGCTTGTCGGCTGCTATATCTCTCTTGGCTTTACGTAACGAAGTGTCAGTCATCGCGCAATTACGTTGGGGTGGTTTTCTCTCTTGCTTTCTTACTTTCTTGTTTGTCTTTTTGTTTGAATATCGAATGACTTGCGGTGAATCATGCTTACGTTTTATTTTGTGTATTTACACAGCTAAAATGATTGCTGTTACAAAAATAATATTTATTCTATTATATTTCTGACAATGAAGGATTAAAATATTTTTATCAACTCATGCATGAAACAGGCCTTTTTTCATGCCTAAAACGTAGAAAATTATTCATTTTTCCCCGCTTCTCAAAAATTGCGAAAAATGTAGGAAATAAGCTCAGGACTCATTTTTTCAGGTTTAACCTTTGTTCATGCGCGTAAGTGTGAAGTTTGCTACTAGTCACAAGTGCGTAGCTGCGCATGCGCTAGCTTCGATTAAAATCAAAATAAGAAAGCGTGCAAATGTTTGAACTGTACAATTAAAAGTAAAAATTAAAAATACACAATTTCAACTGCGTTGTGTACGACACGAAATACGCAATCACCTACCCAACTTCACGCATAAAAAAGGCCGTATCATGCCTTTGTTGAAAAAAATACGGTGTCTAACACGGGAAGAGAAGCTATTTCAGACTCGGGTGAGGTATGCTCAGCACTTGTCTTTGTCTCACTCTCGCTAGAAATAGCTCACTTTCTTCCCTAGTTGCACAATGTACTATTTTTTTCTTCGAATTGGGATATCATAGATTTTTGCCGTTAAGCCTTCTGTATGTTCCCATATGATTAAAATAATAAATTATTTTTTTCAAACGCGCTAGAAAACGTTTCTATAGAACTCTAAAACAAAATGTTTTGCTTAAGAATAATATTTCTCTCTATCTATAAGAGGTTAAGACTCTTTTATAATAATATGAAACTTCTTTTCTCACGAGCGCGGACGGAACATTATACCCTCAAAATGTCATTTGAAACCTAAAAGGAGTTTTAACTTTTTCTAACTATTATAAGTCATAACTCATAACTGACTGATATAAAGAAAGCTAAAATAGCCTTTTATTTTAGGTAGAGACCACGTACAATATCAGTACATTTTAGTTTTTATTTATCTCCATGTACTTAAATTATATTTTATCATTGAACAAGTAAACAAATCAATACAAAGCTTCTAAAATAAATCTAGTGGTTACATAAAGAATCGATATTCAGTCACCTCGTAAAGTCAACGCCACCGGCACCTATATTACACATCGACACTAAATTTTCACGTACCGCCGTACAACACAAAATTATCGAGCGCGTATCGCGTTCCCGACCAGAGATAAAGAAAGACCCGAGAATTTATACGTACACACAGCGAAGCTATACAGCTCGCAGAAGGGGGGGATGTGGAAGGATCGTCGCAAAATGCCTCAGCTGGTGACTTTATCAGCGGCAGTATATACGGAAATTTCATTTTCATCCTGCTCGCCCCTCGTGTACAACGACCCCAGCTTGCGCGCACACAAAACTGCCGTCGCACACACGGATACGCGCGCGCACGCGCGTATTTATGCCTACTTTGCTGGCGGCGCGCCGCCGCCGCGGGACGTCGTAAAAAGGTACTTTCGTCCCAGGGGACTTGTATAGAGCGAGAGAGAGAGAATGAGAGGGGGGTGAATCGGGAGGTTAGCGGGGAGC
The DNA here is from genome assembly GCA_949152435.1 of Gastracanthus pulcherrimus. NCBI lineage: Eukaryota > Metazoa > Arthropoda > Insecta > Hymenoptera > Pteromalidae > Gastracanthus > Gastracanthus pulcherrimus. The sequence goes on along the minus strand of OX424575.1, from coordinate 145,324,940 downwards.
CAGGGTGGCATTGTCGTAAGTGTCGAGGCCAGCGCACCATTTACGCCTCGCGCGCCCCGCGCCGCTGTATTATACAACCGAGGAGAGGCAGGCAGGCAGGCAGTTCGGTTTAGCGATAATTGTCACATATTCAGCCCCTCCCCCTTTTCCTTCTCGGCTTCCCCGAGGGCCATTCAAGTGGAAAGTAAAGGGAGTAGAAACGTGCCACGCAACTGATCGAGCGAGAGAGAGAGAGAGAGAGAGAGAGAGAGAGAGAGAGTGATGCTGGGATAGGGAACTTGTGAAATTATCGGGGCTCGGGAATTAGGGTTTTAGTTGCGCCTTGATTTTACGGAATTTTGAGGGTTTAAACTTGTATGCTTGAACGTGGATTGAGTAATGTCGGTGGAGAGAGTTTTTAATGAATTGTTAATTATTTGTGAGAGTTATTCAATGCTAGATTAGAGAGTATAATTGGATAGCCAATCGTTTGCTTTATGTACATAACCTCAAAAATAAACTTGTTAATTCACATTCAGCTTCTAAAAGATTTCGTTATTAGATTGAAATCAAATTCCGCTACAACAATATAACATGGTTTACTCTCAGTAACTATTATTCTCGCTTTCAAACTTTTTTAACGTTATGTACACCACATTCTTTCAACCATCAAAAATGTATAAAAGTCCTGATTGCCCAATTCAAAATTTTCCTCCGTCTATCCAACAAGTTATTTATTTCCCAGAGCAAAGAAGCTTGCGCTTGAAGTAATTTTTCAATTCGAGCCCGGGCAAACACCGAGCGCGCACGAGCTCCGCATGAAATTCAGAGCGAATATTTTTCCACGCAGCGGCGAGCCGAAGCAGCGGTGGCAGCAATTTTCCCATCGATAGAGATCTTATTATACCGAGCAAACAATAAGCGAATAATCCCGGACTATTTTTCCTTTCCCTCCGAGCCTACATAATAATATCTACCTCTTCCACCCTCCTCTCCCATCGAGCAGAAAGACGAGTACGCGAGGCTGAAACTGAAGCAGCAGCCTACGTCTATAACCCTCCAAAAGAGAAATTGATAGCTCGTCTCCTCGCTTCATCCTCCACCCGATATCTCTCTCTCTCTCTCTTTCTCTCTCTTTCTCTTTCTCGGTGTGCGTGCTTCTGTACAAGCTTCGTCAGAACTAAAGCACAGACAGATAGAGAGCGAGAGCGAGTGCGAGTGCAAGCAAGGGAAGCGAAGGAGAGAGAGAGAGAGAGAGAGAGAGAGAGAGAGAGAGAGAGAGAGAGAGAGAGGGGGTCGCTGCTGCCTCGGTGCTTTGTTATTTGAAATTCCGTCGTTTCCAGCATCCGCAATTGCGCAGTCAGGCTCGAAAGGCAGAAGCCCCTCTCTCTGTTTAGTGGCTGCGCCAACAAGCGAATACTTTAGGGAAAGGGGTGGCTCGTCGAGAGAGAGAGAGAGAGAGAGTGAGAGAGCAAAGCATCGCATCGGCAGATAGGAACTGCCGCTGCTTCTGGGCTTGCTCTCTCGACAAAGGGTGTACAAATATCGGCCAACTGTCGCGACCCGCTGGTGCTGCTGCTGCTGCTGCGTCGCTTCCCGTCTAGTCTCTCCCCCTCCTCGTCCACGAAGCCTTTCTCTGTCGTCTCTATCTTCGCTCTTTCGCTAAAGGGACGTGGTGTACGTATAAACGAGAGGAGAAAATAGGGTGGTGTAGCAGCAGCACAAAAGCCGGAGCGAGGCCAGGAAGCTACAAAAGCTTGTGCGGTGATAATGGGGCTGGGTGGGGGGGTTAAAGAAGAAGTGGAGAGTGAGAGAAAGAGAGAGAGTGTAAAGGGGTGGCGGTGGTTGTATAGCAGTATAACCCGCCGGGCTACTACCTAATCTGTTACAGTCATAAAACCCTGTTTTGCCGCTTTATCTGGGGCCTGTGTGGCGTTGCTGCTGCTGCTGTTGCTGCCGGCATATGCACAACCCCTCGGTACCCGCCCATATCTCACACCCCGATCCTCGCTCGACGTGCACACTCGCTTTTGTGAGTTTGTATACAACGAGGTGTTCGCTCTTTCCTTTCTATCTTTCTCTGTCTGCCTCGTGCTTTTTTTTATATATCTTCTGGCTACTGTATGAGCAGGTAGATGTGGACTTCTTTCGCAGTGATTTAATCGGGGTAATTGATATTTTAAATCTGGTAATGATATACAACTGGCTTTATGACGTTTGTCTCTTGTAAAGAACTTGAATTAGGGTTTATCGTTTGGAATGAAGTTCATTAGTTCTTACTTGGCAACATTATCATTGCCTTTGAAAACATTTTATAGTCCTGGTTTCATTAAGGTTCTGGTCCTGGTTTTACCACTTTGCGCCATACGTCTGAACAAACTTCACAACAGGCAGTTATCACGAAAATTAAAATAATGAAAAAATAGAATCAGTGTCTCGTATTAAAAGCTCAAATTCGGATTCTCATTTATACCACGATAAATCCCTACCAAATAATTTTGTAACCCTGGTTCAATCGTCAAAAACATTTCCACCACTCTTGATAAATGATGAATACCCTCTTATCAATAGTTCTTGATCAAGAAAACCAAAATTAGGAAAAAGGTATAGAATCAGTGGAAAATCACGTTTATTGCCTAAATTATCATCAAAAAGAACTGGTTCAATTGAGGTAACCAATTTGCGCCACGCTCGGAACAACGAATACCCTCTACAATAGTCAGTGATCACGAAAACCAAAATGAGGAAAAGATAGAACCGATGGAAAAGTACACCCAACACCTAAAGAAACATCAAAAAGAGCTGATGGTTCAATTGAGGTAACCATTTCGCTCCACCCTTCCGAACAATGAATACCCTCCACAATAGCCAGTGATGATGAAAACCAAAATAGCCATAAGTAGAGCCAGCAGAGAAGTACACCCAACACTCAAAAAATCATCAAAAATACGTAACCAACCACCCCTTCATACAACGGTAGCTAAACTATACTCCCAAATCACCGGCTCGAAAATCGCGTGGTTCCCGTACTATCCGCAAATAGGCGGGGGGAAGCTCTATATATACTCAGCAGCATCAGCGGCAGTAGCATTGGGCGAATAATCGCGGCTATACGCGTTCGCGCCATGCACCACACCTCGTCATCGAAACGAGCGTGCCTACGCGCGCTCAACTAAATCCCATCCCTCGCGAATTTATATCTACATACATCGCTCTCGCGCACGCTCGTATAACATACGTACACACAGGCCATACACGTGTACGTACCAGAGAGCGAGAGAGAAAGAGACAGAGAGAAAAGAGAGTCACATCCATATCCCGCGAAATCCCATTGCCGATCATTATGTCATGCATTATTTATGTCATTCCTCGTCTCTCTCTCTCTCTCTCTCTCTCTCTCTCTCTCTCTCTCTCTCTCTCTCTCTCTCTCTCTCTCACTTGCTCGCTCGTGGTTCTGCTGGCGCTGTTGGTACAATGGTGTTGGAGCTACGAATCAAAATGCATTGCTTATGCAAATAGCGGTCGTGCCCCGCGGTCCCGAGCGTACGAACGAACGAACGAGCGAACAGAAGGTGGAGAGGAGGATCAGAGAGAGAGATAGAGAGAGAGAAAACGAGAGTAATCGCACGATCGTTATACCGCTCTCTTCTTCTCGCTTTTTCCGGTGGTCCGCGACGACTGTGCTTTGTTAAGCAATTTTTTATTTCGTTAATTTGCTCTTGTTCGGAGTGCACTTTTGTGTCTGCCCGCGTTGCCGAGTCGAATTATCGATTGCGCGGAATGGCGCGCACGCTGAAAGTATTATAAGGCTTGGATGTCCCGGCATCGATGATTCCCCGCGATTGAAATTTCATTTGACGTGAGCGCGATGCTCTATTTTCGAAGCAATCAGACGGGTGCGCGATTGATTGCTTTAGCTATTTATGCGAAAAATTACGTTACGTGCCGACGACTGGAGTGTATTTCTGGTGATTCGGGATAGCGATGATGCCGGGAATTTATGGGTTGAGTTATTTTCGGAAAATTGCTTTAGTGTTTAGTGAAGTTCGAAATGTATTCGTGGCGTTGGTAATATTAGTAGAGGATTTTATGAAATAAAATGATGAATTATGCTAAATTTGTTTCATTAGATTGAGTGGATCTAAAAACCTGAATGATGTCTGTATAAATATGGTTTTATTACTTTTTGTGTAGTTAGTTTCAATCTAAATATAGTGTCTAAATACAGTGTTTGTAGTTTTTGTTCTCTCAGTAGATAATGTCGCGGATAGTAGAACCAGCGCTGTATAGCAGTTGGTCATTATTTTTCTATAGCATAATTGTGCTTGTCTTGGTGGAAGTGAAACGTCTAATATTATAAGATACAAATTATAGGTTATTGAACCTATACTTCTATCAATTTGCAACGAGCCTATTTTAACTATACTATCAAAATACCATAACACTCTAAATTCATGGGTTCAAATTTCAATCCGTGGAAAAGGTCAATTATCGTTTATACTCTCTTAGCCTCAATTTAGAGCCCCAACTTCGGTATAAATATGTTTGAGTCCAGTCAAAACGAATCTAAGAAAGATTGTAAAATGTGTTCGTTTTCATAACCTATACTTTTTCCAAATCTCAATATAATATCAAATGTATAGACAACAATTTGTCAAAATTACTGAATTTAGATTGTTCAATGTAACACGTACAGACCATCTTCTGAACTTCAATTGATCTCAACGGAGTCACGCGAATTAACTCGTTCTTTATTACGCTCTACCCAATTCGAATCCAAGGAATTCAAAGTGATCAGAAATCACACTGATACCTCACATGATAATCGATATCGTCCATACAAAACGCATTCACAAGAAAGAGAGCAGAGCACACACTGACATGGTCGACCCGCGAGTATACAGTATCCTTCGGTCAGTTATCCGCTCCTAAAACACCCACATCCACATCCACGCACCTGCAGAGCTCGAGGGTTGAGGGCGGTGGCAGAGGTTTTCGCTCTCTCGTCCAGACCCTCCGCGCGTGTGTGTATAATGTATATATACGTGTACGTGTGACCAAAGCTCTGGTCATCCATGGCCATTCCGCGGTCGGCTATCCCGCCACCACCGCTACTGCCGTTGCCGCCGCGATTCTGCGGCTTTTGCGGTCGGCCGGAAACTACCTCTGGGCTAGGACCCTCCCGCTACAGCCGCGCCGCTGACCGCCCCCTCCCCCTCCCTCTATACCTATTTGTACTCCCGCTCTCTCCCACCCGCTTTCCTCTCCTCAAACCCTCCTCCTCCTCCATTGAGTGCTACTGCTACCGCTGCTGTTACAGTGTAGCAGCGCAGCGCGAGGCTGCACACGTGTGCGGGCCGGCGCGGCGGTAGCGGACCTCGATCGGTCAATATAATCTCTGTCTCTGTCTCCGCTCTGGCCGCGTACACAGCGAATTTGCATTCTACGCTGCTGATGCTGGTGCTGGTATAGTAGTGGAGCAGGAGAGACTCTCCCGCAAACCTGGTAAACGGCATTCGAGTAAATCAAGCGTTTCGTCGGACCGGCGAGTTCGCTCTCTGTCTCTCTCTCTCCTGGCTATTTGACTATCTCTCTCGTGGAATCGTTGGGTGTATGTGGGTGTACGTTGATTCGTACTGTGCAGAGGGGACCAGCTTGACTTTGACGAGGGCTCTTTTTTTGCTCTTTTTTACGTGTTTCTGTTGCTTCGGTACGTTCTGAAGGTCGAATGAGATTTTTTTGTGCGAACTGCGAGCGTTGTAAAGGGATACTCGAAATTGTGAAAGGGATAGTTCGATTCGGCGTGGGCGTAGCAGATTTGTAGATTTGTAACAGAGTTTTCATGTGACGTTCAATATGGATGTTCATGTTAAAAGCTTTGAGCAGATAGTTTTGAACATTTCAACGTTTAACTTTGAATTCATTCACTACTGCTCATATTTACGTTTCTACAAATGGATATCTCATACACTGAAAAAAATAATAGGTTATCCCAACTTGACAGTCAAGCAATAACTGCCGTAGTCAGTCAAATGGAGGTAGTCAAGTTGCAGCTACTTGAGAGCTAAGCAACATCTGCTTGGGCGTGTCGTACTATTAATCAGAATCTACTTGGAGTCAAGTAGAAGCTACCGAACTCTTGAGCAAAAGTAGCTTGACACCTATAGAAATAGATACTGCTTGGATTCACAAAGCTGACATTGCTTTTTATTTTGTTCAGTGTACATCCTCGAACGTATTCACAATTCAAGTTCAGATTAGTTTCGTAAAAACTAATTCCGATATCAAGCTCCATGCTAATTATTAGTTATTATCCGTGCGCATGCACTTGATTTCTCCGACCGCAACTGGCAAACATTTATACAAAAGCGCATTCGATGTGATGCATCCACGCGCGCGCGTCATCGATTCCCTTTTCCCCTCGTTGTAGAGCGGCGGCAGCGACGACCCGAATTCCTCTCATTCTCTCTCTCTCTCTCTCTCTCTCTCTCTCTCTCTCTCTCTCTCTCTCTCTCTCTCTCTCTCTCTCTCTCTCTCTCTCTCTCTCTCTCTCTCTCTCTCGGCTGCAGCGGGGGGCTACGCGCTATATGAAAATAGCTGTAAAATGAAACGGAAACATTGATTTTATCGGACTGACGCTTGGCGGGCTTGGCTGGCAAGCACCGATGAATGAGTAACGACTGTGACTACTCTTTCTCTCTCTCTCTCTCTCGAAAAACAATTCGCCTCGGCCGTTTAAAGTTTCAAGAGCTTGCCACTTTTCGACGATGACCTCTTCTACCCCCCTCTACGACTATCCCAGAAGTGAAATATTTCGGTTTGCGTACTTGAGCGGAATGGTTAAAAAAACAAGCGTTGGAGAGTGGATATTATCGGTGAGAGTTAATGGACGAATATTTATGATGATAGCTTGATTCGAGGTTAACTTGAAAGAGGATTTTAAGTTATTTATGAAGTGGCAAGAATAAAAGATTAATAATTGTAAATTATTTTAACTGGTTACTTATGAAATACTTTTTAGGCTAGAAAAGTATAAATGTCTAATAAATACCAATACCAATACCAATCTTTATTCGTTAATTCTAAAAAAATATTCATTTATCTGTATTTAAAGTTCCTAGAGTTAATAGTTAATGCGAGGAACTTGGCTCAAATAAATGCTTCTGCCAGTCATAGTTCAATATCAAATAAGTCACTTTTCTACCCGAGTGCAAAAATGTTTGATAAAGTATGACAGACCATACTTGGCGCGGAACACTACCGCTCTTTGATTACAGTCGTTTCTTTATTGCGTTTTGATGAAATATTTCATTGAATGTATTTCGTTCAACGCGATACCTTTATTCTATAACTACATTTCGATCCTTTTAAAAGCTCTCCCGATCAAGATAGCACACCATCAAGCTTCAAAATCCGAAACAATTTAAATTTTCAAGAGCTCACCAACACCGCTCTACAGCCACCTCATGCATAATCAAAAAACCCAAAAATTACCTCGTTTTGGATACTTTCTCGCTGTCGCTTGAAAAAAAAGCCAGCAACGAGATCGACGCGGACCGAAAAAAAGCGGACGAGAGCGGGAAAAAATCCCGAACATTCGAAGTGAGCTCGTTTATTGAATTATCGAGCGCGCGGGCAGGCTGGCGAACGGACAGATAGCGAGAAAGTAAAATTGACGCTGATTGAAGGGAGGCGCGACGTTTCTCTCATTAAACGTCATTCGTTAGTTCATTCGCTGCGTTGCGTTCGCTCTCTCCGCGCACATTTTGTTTGCTCGCTGCGAAATTGCCGCGATGCACAAAACGCGAGGGTATATAACACAGAGCGGCGCTCGCTGCGGTGGCAGCACTCACCTGTCGCTCCCGCCACGATACGAGCTGACACAGAGCGCGAAGCGCGAGAGAGACAGAGAGAGAAAAGCAGATAGCGGTCCGCGGCTGGGCTCTTTTTTTATTATTTATGTGTGCGCTATAATGTTTGAATAAATGGAATAAAGCTCGACGTTAACGTTCGAGTAATTAACTTGAAACAATACGGTGATATTGCAGCGGCGGCGGCAGCGGCAGCGACGAATAAACGAAGAAGAATCATTTTGCGCGATAAATAAACATAAATGTTTGTTAGCTATAAAAAGCAGGAAATGAGTTTTTTTTAGATTAAAAGGGCAAAAATTAATTGAAGCGAACGTTTTTTTGTCAGCGGGAATCGTCGTTTTAATTTAGAGCGATGCTGAAATAACAATGACGAAATTTTCTGATGGAAATTATTTATAAATTTTACTGAAACTATTCCAAAGTCATCAAAGAAAATAAACATAACTATTCTGTTTACTAACATTTTTAAACATATAGTTAACTTAGAGTTTTGATATCAATATAAACTGTCATTTAATGTATGTACTTGTATTATGACCCAACCTCGTATTATGTATTATCAGAGCATCTATTGCTCGTTTGATAAATTAGGAAGTGGAAGAGTTTTGAAAATGAAACATTAAAATTTACAAAAACAAATTTATTATGTTTATTCACAATTATCATTAGTGTAAAATTTCTAAATTCGAAGAAAAAACGCCAAAGTGACTAGAAAATATGACTTCTCGTGTGAAATGTATATATTTAGCTTGAATAAGACAACAGTTTAAGCTTCTGACAGTCGCTAAAACGATTAATTTTTTTTTTCTTTATGCCTATCAAAAATCGACTTCTATATCCTAAAATAACTCCTACGTTCCTAACCATACAGCAGTCAACCATCTACTCCACCAAATCACTATTTATATTCTCAACCAGAAAATAAAAAGTCACAGTATAAGCATCAGCACAAAGTCCCAACACACCGAAAGTAAACTCTGAAATCACAAGCGCGAGCAAGCGAGAACGAGCTATAGCGAGAGAGAGAGAGCAAGAGAGAGAGAGAAACATACACAGAGCGAGAGCGACAGCTCGCTCTCGGCGTCGGCGTCGGCTCTAGAGCCCTGGTTAACGCAGGGGGCGAAAGCCAATAAATAAATTGGATTGGCCGGTGAGCGGCTTTGCACGGACAAATGGGATCAGCGATTCTGTCGATCAGCAACCCAGGCTTGCTGCCTCCACCTTCTCTCTCCCTCCCCCCCCCCCCCCCCGATACACATCCTAGTACTGCCACCCCCACGCCCACCCCCTAACGGCTTTTCTCTCCTCGCTAGCTCGCCTAATGCGCTGCTGCTGCTGCTCAGCCGGCCGGAAGGGAGGTAACCCGCGCGCTTTTACACGTGTTTGGCTTTCGATTCCTCGCGGCGCGGCCGGCCGGCCGTCGGAGAGGCAGAAGATAAAAATAGCGAAGACCCTGCGTGTATTATGCTCGAGAGCTCTTTGTGTATTGAGCAGTAAAGCTTCTGATCGATTGAATGCATTGAGCTTCAATGTGCCGATACTTTTATAAATTATTTTGCCTCGTTGAAACCAAGGAATTGGTGTTTTAATTTTCAACATTTACAACATGAAGAATTGGCTTTTTCTCGAAAATGTTTAGCGAGAAAACTATTTTAATGGTGTACAAAATTGCATACTTTCATTAAGTTATGACGGACTATACTTGTCGCGGAGCGCTAGCGTGTTCTTTATATAATTTTATATGGTTTGTAATTTTATATAATCTTAGGTAGTTTTAATACAGACTTATATAGTCTTATACGATCTTATAATTTGATTATAGTGTAATAAATTTTGAAGAGAGACCATACTTGCCGCGGAGCGCGACCGTGCTCTTCATACAATTTCATACTATTTATAATCTTATAAATATTCCATAATCTTATGTAATTTATGCATAGTCTTATATTGATGAAATATTTTATTGATTTCATTTCAAATTGAAACATTTAGAGACGATCTATAGCTGAACTTTTTATTGCTCATATGCAACTCGAATTTTTCGCTTTTGAGGATAAATAAAATTGGCTAACAATTGACTGCGCGGCGCACGATCGGTCGATTGCGCTAATTTCCTGCCTGCAGCTATGCAGACAGCGACTGAAAAGAATTGGCGGAAAATGGACAGCGCCATGTGATGCAGGCGTGAATCAATCAGCGAGCCAATCAGATAATAGCTGACCAGCGCAGCGGAATCTTTTCAAACGTGATATGGACTGTACAGAGTGGACACACAGTCAAATCGCCCCGACAACGAGTTAGTTTCAGCGGATTGAAGCGCACTGCGAATTACGATTGTCTGTAAATAAAACTCGTCCCTGGGTTAATCTAACGACCGAAATGTTGAAAGATAAAAAATAAATAATTTTAAAATATATAGAAGATTAAAGACTAGATTCTGAAAAAATTAATATTGCAGTAATTATAAATTTTACACGTTATTCATAGACGTTCGTTTTACTTGTCATAATGCAATCATGGATAATTGTCCCCACAAGTTTAGCTAACAGAAATTAAAGGTAAAATAAGATTAGACGATCATTTAAAACTGATAGAGCCATAACAATGTATCTAGATAATTGTGTATCTTTAGTTAAAAGTATCTGGATGAATATTTTTTAAGAAAATGCGTTATCTGGATATTATACGTATTTTAGATAAAAAATTATCTTGCATGATCGTTATCTTTTTTCAAAGATAAGCACTAAACTTAGCCTATGATGGATCATGTGTATATGATTAAATTGAATTTAATTTAAAAAACCAATTTCTATTCGAATGAATACTAAGAATTCTAAATAAAGCAATAATCTCCTCACCCTCCTACTCTGAGATATAGCATTTGTCGGCGCAAATCCACCGGCACATCCGGTTTCACGGGCGGGCTTTGCTCAAAGAGCGCGCGAGCCAAGACACAGCTCGCGTGTGCACCGCTCTCGATCGATAATGCGGGCGTGTAACGATATTACCGCGCGAGGCTCTATCTCACTCTCTCTCTATCTCTATCTCTCTCTGTTAGCTCCTGCGGCATAAGACGTACGCGCACCCTATCTTTCCCTTCGCATCTTTACCCTCCACACTACTCGCGCGCAGTCAAGCTTTTACGACGCTCTTTCTCTCTCTCTCTCTCTCTCGCTCTCGCATCTGTCCCGTTGCTCGGCTCTTTTCCCCCTATTTCCTTCCTTCCTACACTTCGCTTCGGCCCGGCGCCATTGGCGTCAAAGTCACGCGAGCAAGCCGCGATCGCGAGCGAGCGCCAAATGGCGCGTTATGCGCGCGATTCTTATCGAGCTGGAGATGCGCCACAAAAGATAGATACGGTCTAGTTTGCGCTGTACGGCACGAGGGGGAAGGTCGACTTTATGGGCTCTTTAATTTGCGATATAGAAAAGTATTGTTGAATGTATATGGTCGGAGGGTTGGGTTGATGTGTTTTTTTTCTGTCTTTTATTTTATCTGTACGATCGAGTTATGTAGCGCGCAGTGTTTATTGACACAATAATAGATGGGATGTTATTGTCGGCTATATGTATAAAACGTTGAAATGAAATGAATTTTTATCGCGAGTAGTGAGTTCAACAAGTTATATATCATAATTTTGTATATTAAAAGCGTTATATTCGAGAAAAGTTCCATGTTTCCTGTTAATTGTATCGCCTGTATAATCATATTTCAAACAGAATAATCAGTAGTTTAATATGCACCGCCAAACGAAAAGAATAATGTCTAAAATCTATTTCAACATTGTTCTCGTAACAAAACATCCGCAATTTATAATTTTTGTCCCATTCCACGTACTCGCGCACACACGCGTAGTCCGTATCGCTGCGAAATCAGCACGAAGAACAATAGAAAGCACACGCGGTTCTCTCCCGATACACAGTCAATAATATCAAGCTAGTCAACGCACGGCAATAATTAGGTTAATACCACGGAATTACGTTAACGGTCTCGCGAAATTGCGGCCGCCGCGCGCTCGCGCGGCTCCTCTATACATTATTAAACTCGGCGCGCTATAAACTCCGCAAAACGCCGAGCGCGTATATACGCGCTACTACTCCCGCGGCTTACGTTTCCACTTCCGAGACATTCACAGTTCAGTAAACACTTTCCACTCTATTCGCTCTTGCCCGACTTGCCGCGCAATTACGACCATTTGCGAAATAACGCGCGCGCGCAAAAAAAGAACGAAGTAGCAGCGAACTGCTCCTGCTTCCAAGTAAACCAGCGGCAGCGGTTCGTAAAAAAGAGGACTAAAAAGAGAGAGAGAGAAAGAAGCCGGGTTTCGTGCGGGAACGCGCGGCCAAAAGGAGGCGAGGTATATAATACACACGGAAACACGACGAGGAACGTTACACCTCTTCGAGTGAGTAAGAGAGAGAGAGAGAGGGAGCGAAAAAAAGGAAGCCGCGAGCAGAAAGATCGCACGCGAGCCCAAAGTGCGAGCGTGTATATAACATGTTTCGGAGCGCGCGAGCACGAGGAAGAAAAAAAGAAGAAGGGAAGTTCTGCAGGAGGGTGAGTGTGTATAAAGAAGAAAAAAAAGGAGGAAGGAAGGAGAGAAAGAGAGAGGGAGAGAGAGAAGTTGGGGCGGGGTATATAACGACCGATCACTTGGCTCGGGAGATTTACGAGCGAGTCGCTTTTACGGGCGTTTCTCCTCGTTTTCGCGCGAGGAGCGAGTTTTGTCGTCGTCGTCGTCGTCGTCGTCGTCGTCGACGTCGTCGTCGCGTGCGCGGAAAAAGGGGAGCGCGAACGTATTATATGTGCACAGCGTGAGTGTACGAAGCCGAGTTTAACCCAGATAATAAATATTAATACACTGCGCGCTGCCGCCCTTTTTTTCTCCTCGTTCGCTCACTTGCGCTTCGACGCGGGATAAGCCGCACGCGGATACGACGTGTATGTGTGTGTGTATATATATATATTTTTTTATTGGAATTATGCAAATGAAAGGTGGCGTGCGGTCGCCTCGCCGCGTGTGTATATATGTTGTGTATTCGTGTGTGCAGTTTAACACGATTTTGCGCCGTTGATGCGTCGAAAATTGTGGCTTTTATGCAGGGGGGATGGCATGTTTCGCTCGCTTTTTTTGTAGCGGCGTTGAATATTCAAATTAGACGTTGCGGGGTAACAGATTTATAAGGGAAGTTATTTCTTGAGTGGTTGTGATTTTACTTGTGGGGATGATTCAATAAAGCCGGAGGACTTTAGTTAGTGAATCATAACTACTTTGCTTATGATATGTGTATGAGGATATTTTCATAACGAAAATTTAATCTGCTTAGCTGCTAGCGATCGTATTCATACGAGTTAAACATTCTATAATAATCTAATGCTAATTCTAAATATTGGTTCAAATATTATTACAATAATTATATAATTTATTATTCAGTCCTTAACTGAAAGTTCCATTCTACACATAATAACGTGTTGAAGAAATAATAATAGTGGACCTAAATCCACGCAAAATGTCTACAATGATACCGTTAATTATTTTATTATTAATTAACAAATTCATTATCTCTTTTAAATATTGCATTAAATTATGCAATGAATAAATTATTAAATATTAAATATTATTAGTATCATATAATATAACCATTATTTAAGAAAATAAAAGTGAATACATTATTTTGATACTCTAAAAGTACAAAAAATCTCCTAAAACTCTCAAAAATCTCTCGTCAACCCTTTTTTAGCTTATTTATACACTAGCAGAGGCGAATCGTTTCGGAAGCGAAGTTCGCCGTCCCTCTCTGACTATACCCTATGTAGTGTGTACAACGCTCTTGTGCGTGTGTATGCGCGCACGGTAGTGTTGATTTTGAGAGCTTCGGACGTTGTTTAATGATTGCGCTTTGTTTGTGTTTCAGGGTCCACCGCAGCCCGGGCAGCAGTTCAAATTCACAATACCCGATTCCTGCGATCGAATCAAAGAGGAATTCAATTTCCTCCAGGCGCAGTACCACAGGTGAGTTTCCTTACACGCTCTGGCTGTCTGTTATTTCTCCTCGCGCAGTTTTTTTTCTCTCTGGCGTGAGCTGCTGCTGCGAAATCCCGACGATGTGAACGAGTTGTATATGCAGTGCAGTGCAGTAGTATATACATACTCATTCGAAAAGGAACACTGCTATGGTTACTGCTTCTTCTACTTAAATTTTAAATAAAGCGACTAAAGGGCTTTTTGTCAAGACTTTTACGAGAAAAGCTTATGAATGTTATGATTAAAATTATCCTTAACATGAGAAAAACTTACCATTTTTAATGCATTCAAATTGTATATAAATTAATTTTTTCAAAGTTATAATGTATAAAAGTTTCTACGTCAGAAAATATTTTTATATATTTAATAATCACACTATTGAATGTTATTAACAGAATGAAAAAACCTATTGACTTTTTACATAAAGGTTTTAATTTCTAACTACCAATATAGACTATTAAAATACAAATAAAATAGTTATGTTTCGTCAAAATAAACCTTATTTTTTAAAAACAATATCTGTTTATCAACAAAAAAATATTCAAAGACAAATATCTGAAAAATTTGTTATTACTTACAAAAAATCGTTAATTCTTATACCAAAAATTTGTCGCTGATACTTACAAAAAAATGTTCATAATTCATACAATAAATTTATTGATACTTAAAATAATTGCGTATCAAGAACTCAGCACTAAAACTAAACAAAAAGAAACAAAACTTCACGTCCAGTAGCTAAGCATCTTTTTCACAAAGTTCACGTCGTCGCATCTCGCTCAGCAACTTATCGCCCCCCTCCCCCCTACAAAACCCCATAAACAATCAAAACAAGAATAAAAATCCCCCCTCTATTAATTAAGTCATCATCCGCAGCCCTTTAAACGCGAATCCGAATGCCCTCTTTCAAGATAAGATCATCATCTCCCCCTTCATCTCTATCTCTCTGTATTCGCGTTCGACCGGATTCCCCCCCACTCTTCATATACATACATACATCGCGCGCGCGAGTGACAAACACCTGTCCCGTGCAAATACGCGCGCTTGCACGGCAGCAAAACCGGCTGGGCGCGCGAGCGCGAGGGCAAATATTAATTTATTATTTGCTCGACCGGAAGCTATGCAAACGCGCTGTGCATGTGCAACGCGTCGAGCCAGCAGTCACGGCCGCAGGCACGAGGCACGCTGTACTAGATGGATGTCTCCGTCGCACTAAGCTGCGCTCCTCGTCTTCTGGGCCGGTTTTACTCTGGAAGTTGTCTCGCGCTCGGAGCATCGAGAGCGGAGATTATGTGTGTCGGCGTGGTGCAGTCGGTGACGAAATTTTGTTGTGTGTGTGTAGATAGAGTGGAAATTTGCTCGTATGTAATACGTAGTAAGTTCCGTACAAATTATTGGTGCATAGAAATAGGGGTCTTGTATTTACAGTAGTTGAAAATTAAAGCGACTCTTAAATAATGGAAGTTCAAGAAAAATACTTTATTATGATTATTAGTAACGTGTAGAGCGTGTGCTTTGTATTGATATTATGTAGAAAGTAAATAAAATACAAAATTATATTTTGAAAACATCATTATTTAAAAATTCACACTGAGAAATATAGATTATCTGTAAACGTTATTTGTTTATTATGGTTGTTATATTATGTATTATACATTGATATATTATAAATTAAAAAGCAAATATGTTTCAAATTAAATGTAACTTTTCATGATTTTCATCGAAACTTTTAACTCTTACTTTTTCATGTTAATTGTTAAAAAAATAATAAATATTATTTTATTTTTTCGTATATTTTAAAGTTTTAATTTCTGTATTAACTGTTACTAGAAAAATTTAGTATAGAACTGATTTTGCAAAGAAATGTAGTATTTTAGCAACAGTTACTTTCTATTTTTTTCACTGCATCTACACACACAATTTAATTGTCGACTGCCATAGACACAAGCAAATTCGCGTTATTTCGCGTATGTATAGACGCATATACCCACGCGCTTTCCTGCATCCAACTCCAACGCCGGTAACTCGCGATCCACAGCAAAAAAGAAAGGCGACTGCTGCAGTGTGGTAGGGATATCGATTGTTGCACAGGGGGAATAGCGGATTGCCGTGGCAGGGCAGTTAACAAGTTGTTGTACACGTTACCGCGAAATCCATCTCTCGGCTGCAATCGAGTAATTTCGGCCTCCCACTGACTCTCCCTTTTTTTTCTGCCTTTCGCACATATATACATACATACGCGTACTGCTCCTGTATCAATCGACGGGCTGGCCTCTCTGCCTGCACGGTATTTTTGACTTTACGATACAGCGGCGCGCGATCGGGGGCTCCGCGTGTGTTTAGTTTTCGACGGCTTTTTTTTGCGGCGGTGCGCGCGCGGTTTATCTCGATCGCGATATTTATCCGGCGCAATTTTTATTTTGGCCGGTTATTCCGTGCCGGCGCGGGCGCGGGGAATGGAAAAATATCTATATCCGAGTGATTGAAAATCCTTCTGGCTGGTCCTTTTTGTTCGGTAGATTTGCCAGCGGAGCGCTCGAACGCGGATAGTTGGTTTGTTTCGGATTGCTTAATTAAATGTTGGACGATTTTCGGCGGAAGTTTTTGCGCCGGTATTTGCGATAGCTGTTTTTGGGCTTAGTTGCGCGAGAATAGATGGTTTGTATACTTGAAATTTGTATTTTTCTTTGGAGTAATCGTTTATTATTGAAATTCAATTTGAGGTACAAAGTTAGTTCGAGAAATATATAAAATATGAAGTTCTTGAATTTCTTAGGAATAATTGAGAACTATCTTTTATTGGAATCCGATAATACTTTAAATAAAATGCGCAGTTTAAAGTATTCATTTTCATTTCCTGGCAATGTGACTTTATTGGAAAACGAGTTTTTCAGTTACCCGCTTTTAGCGTAAATTAAATATATTAAAATCTACTTTTGTACGTACAAACATGTTCTTCATTCAAGCCATACGAATAGCGCGCATTTACATACTAAAAATAACTTTTATTTTTGTTGCATCTTATTATTTTGTTGTTTATTAACAAAAACGCAGATTTTCTTTACCGTAAGAAAACTGTACTAAAAATAAAAACTAAATTTTTTAGATTAAATAAAAACATGTTTATTTAGTATAAAAAATTATTGAGGAAAAATTAACACAATTTTATGATTACACGAACGAACATTACTTATTTCGAGGATCCAAGTAATTAGATAAATAAGAAAAAATTACTTAGTCAGTTCACAATATAAGATCAAATTTGCTGCATTTTCTCTTTAACAAAATAACAAATCCCTTTGCCTGGGTAATAAAAAATTCTTCATCCAATTCACCCCAAACGCGAGCACGCGCGCCGGTTACAAAATAAAAACGAATACCCGCGGCTCGCGCAAACAATACCCATGCGCGCCATTGTTAAACTCTCGATCCGTACATACGCATAAATAAAAACAAAGCAAGTATCGAACACAAAGTGGCTGCTCCGTTCCGCGCTCACGCCAATTTATTCGGTATGCACTCAGCTCCGCTCTGCTCCGCTTAATTCGGCCATTCGCGGCGTTTCGGCAGGTGGTTCATTAAGAGCGGAGCCGGAGCACGCGGCGCCGCAGCGCAGCCGCGGGTGATTTACATCGCGTTTGTCGCCGCCGCCGCGAGAGTGTTAATTTATATCGCGCAGCCGCAGCACTGCGACGCTGCTATAATACGAGCGAGAGTGTTATATTTAAGGTGGAAGGGAAGGCAGGGCGAATAAACGCGTTGCTGCACGCGCAGTTGAAAATAATTTGTGCGTTGAGAGCTCTGGGAGTTGGTTTTTTTGTTGTGGGCTGTGCACTTGTCGATGCGGATGTGTGGAATATTAATTAGCCGCGAGGCAAGGTAGATTTATACGCGCTGCGGCTTTTGTTCGATTTTCTTTCGGTGCTGGATTTATGAGCGATATAAGTTTATGTAAATTCGGTCGTAAGGAATGTGACATTTACAATTTGTAATCTATGAGGTAGCGTGTTTTTTATAAAGTGTTTTATAGATTTCCTGTAATATAATTTGAATATATAAAATAATTAATCAGAAATGGTTAGTATAAAAAATAGAAAATTAACTTTTTTATTTAGCAAAATTTAATATTTGATATACAAGCGACTCTTGGCAATTCAATTTTTTCAATAATTGGAGGTTTTTCTCGTTCCCTGTTAATTCCATAATATATATTTTAACGAATGTTTAAAAAGTTTCGCTCTCGTGAATTTGAAGGTAGCCCTTTGAAAAATTAAAATTTCATATAATTGAAATTGGTTATAAGTTTCAATTCAAGTAATTTTGTATTAATACTATTATTTTTAATAATGTTTTAAAAATATTGTATACAAAATCGCGTCCATCACGCGACTTTTAATATACACATCCATTTACATTATTATACATTCTATATACATTCCGCGTCGTGAAATAAAAGCAGCAAACCACTCTCCTTAAAAATTCCAACTAACCGTGTAAATTTTTCTCAAATAACTACCGCATACATCATTCCATCGCCTTCTCGCAAGTTAAAGCACCGCCGCAGCGCTCCCCCCGTCCCCCCCGTCCCCCTTAAACGCGTTAATTCGCCAAGTCACGTGCCGCTACATTCTACAGCAGCCGCCACGGCCAACAACGTCGAACACACACGCACACACCCACTCACTCGTGCAACTGCGAGCATAAGCGACGCGGACGGACCGCGCTCCTACGGAAACTTAAATTACGGTTTCGTGTCGGGGCACACCGCGCGCCGCAGCGGCAGCGGCACTGCCTCCTCTCCCTCGAGAGACCGGCTATATACTCCCCCCCCCCCCCGCGCATAAACGCGCTCGCTGCACACGAGTACAGTGCGTGAAGTATAAGTACGTGTTTCGCGCTCGGCCGCCGCTGCAGCGACATGTGTACATGTACCTATATCTATCCCTGCGCATACGTACGCGCCGCCGTGCTGCAGTCAAGTTTTAATGGATCGCATCGCGAGAGAGAGTGAGAGAGAGAGAGAGAGTCTCCGTGGACCAGCCGCGTATAACTTATTTACATGATGCTGGGGAGGGAGCTCAGCTCGCGTGTGTATGGGTGTGTATAGTGCGTGTGTAGGTAGAAGGTGGAGAGCGATTTGGCTTTTTATACCCGCACATCGGCTTTTGCTCGTTAAATTTGCATTTTGACTCCCGCGAGCGGACGAAGACGACGACGACGACTGCCGGGAATATAGTTTGCACGTGTGTTTCGAGAGAGGGAGATTTTTTTTCTCGTTTTTGTAATTTTCGAGAGGTTCTTTTTTTGGGTGAAGGTTAGTTTGTAGTTGAGTTATAAAGAGCGTGAATAGTTTTACGGTTAGTTCATATACAGTTGAATTACTTTTTGGCGTGTAAGCAGAGTTCGTATACATCAGAGAGATTAGAGATGCAAGGAGATGATCTTTATCGACCCTACTTGAAGAACCCAATGTTTTCATTGTTTATTATACGAAATATTCGACATTTTTTTTCACTATACGAAAAATTGTTAACAAATATATTTGGAATAAAGAATCTGTTATAATAACTATGTATTTAATTTTATATTTAGCAAAATGAGTTTTTTTTTTCATAAAAGTGAATCAAAGAAATTATTTTGCATAAGAAGTAAAATAAATGAATATCCCCTAAATAACAGAAAGGCAGAAAGCAGATATATGAAAAAACAATAAATAAATACACGAAGCTATAGAGGTGAAGGCTTCGTGAGGTTCGAGGACTGGTGAGATTTTAATTGATATTCTCATTATTTTCGAGCAGCTTTAAATTGGAGTTCGAGAAACTAGTCAGTGAAAAAATTGAGATTCAGAGGAATTGCGTTATGGTAAGCCGCTCGAAGCATATAAATTACAGTCAGACACCGTTTGTTCACTATACACGATTTTTGCAATCAACTTTTTTGTCTTGTCAATTGCACTTGAAATATCAAAATATTTTTATAAGCTAATTAGATCTTTTTGAATGAATTTTTTCTTGATGTAAAATTGTTGCGTTACTGCTTGAAGTTCAAAGGCACGTTTTCCATGTTTTATTCTTTACGTAAAAACGTTCAAGTATATTAGTTATAAAACAGGACAATTAAATGTTCGTCTTTCACTATATCGTAGAAGTAAAATAAGTTGTTAGATTGTATCATTATCATTAAAAACAATAACTTTTACATCTTCTACAAGTATTTCATATTTTTTTAAATTTAATTAAAATATATTTCATATTTTCAAAATTTTTACAATTTTCGTAAACACACAGTGCGCTTACAATGATCGAGCATTTTCATTCACTCAACATTATATCATAATCAATGTTTGCTGCGGCTGCACTAATTGTGTGTTTTATTTAACGGCTTGATTGTAATTTTTGCACTATCCCATCGCCACGTCCTCGAGACTCTTATAGACTACATCATCAGC
This sequence comes from Gastracanthus pulcherrimus, assembly GCA_949152435.1. Taxonomy (NCBI): domain Eukaryota; kingdom Metazoa; phylum Arthropoda; class Insecta; order Hymenoptera; family Pteromalidae; genus Gastracanthus; species Gastracanthus pulcherrimus. The sequence goes on along the minus strand of OX424575.1, from coordinate 145,304,614 downwards.
CTGACTCAATCATTCTATTTTAGCTATTTATTCTTTATTTGTAAAATTCTTAACTCACTTTATAAAAAATGAAATATGTACTATCCACTATATAAATATTTTACTTTTAAATTATTCATAAATATGCTATATTACAAAGATTTTAAAGCTACCAAAAATATTATATCGATCATATATTGATAATTTTTCGTTTACTAATTGGGATTATTGCATTAAGAATACTGAATGTTTTAATTTTAATTAAAACTTTAATTATTCTGGGTGAAATTTGATTTTTTCGGAAATAATTAATTAATTTCAAACCGAGCAGTAAGTCTTGACGTCACATTGTCCACTGTTGTCACATGCTTAGACAAATTAGTTTAAGCCAAAGTTCACTTTGTGGTTACTCAACTGTTTCTAGAGCATTTTGGACTATTTTTAAATACTTTTTTTTTAAATTCAGTTTTTCTTCAAATAACGATTACTTTTCAAAATATGAAAAATACCATGATAAAATATTCAACTAAACTTTTAATTAAAATTGTATTTAAAAATCATGCAATTATACAGTAAATTGTCCGAATGGCGCGATTTCATCTTACTTACCCGACACAACGCGCCTTACCTAACATCGCTCGGTCGCGTCTAACAGAACAACAACAACCGACAACCGGACTTTCACATCTTCCTAATGCACCCCGCGCGGAAAAGGAACAACTCGCGTTATAGCCATCGATTATACGAGTCGAGTGGGCCAGGCTGCTGCGGTACGTCTATAACCTACACCGTGTATATATACGACTGTAGCGTTCGTCACGGAGCTGGAGCCTCCGCCTATAAGTACACACGGCGTGTATAATAGGCAGCGCGGTGTTTTTTTTTGTTTCTGCTGTGCCTCGCGCGGCGCAGCGAAAAAAAAAGGTGTGTCACTTCTCACGGCTCGCCTTTCCACGCAAGCGATTAACAAACAATGGCTATATGAACTGTAGCCGCCGCGCCGGCGCTGTTTGCCGATGCGATTGCCGTGTAAGAAGGCGGCAACAGGAGGTTCAATTAATACCTATAGTGCCCCCACTTCTCCTTTCCTCTTGTATCCATATCGGAGACACCCACACCGGGGGAATCATGTTATTCGGAGGAGTGTTGTACTTTGCTTTGAGGCGGTGTCACCTAGTCGATTTGAAATTCAAATTTCCCGCCGTGAATCTTACCGACTGAGATGTGATTGAATTATGCGAATACGAGACGTCATTGCTTTTACTTATGTATTAATCTGCCGGCATACAAAGTTTAAAACAAATATTTTATCATTTCAACGAATGCCATTTGAACGGATTCTCGAGAGTGATCTGGGCTCGAGATTCTTTTCTAATGGTATTTGTAGAAGCGTTCAAATATTTGCTTGACACTCTGTATAATGGTGCATTATTATATGACATTGCAATAATCTCTTGGTTTTACATAATATGGTATTTGTATTTATAGCTAAAGTTAATTATTTATCATTGGGCTGATACATTTTGAAGCGGGGAAGTTGAATTTTTATTAATTTTGACACCCCCTGTATGTTAACTGAGTCTTTTGAGTCACTAAAAGTAGTAAAATTACTCATGGAAATTGATTGAAAGTACAATACTTACTGTTTGTTATAACATTTTTCCTCGGTGTACGACGCTTTTGATTGTCGCCTGCACTTAATAATGTTTAGCTTACACATGCGTTTCTCCTTGCTTGTTCTGTACAGTATTAAGTTGGAGCTGGAAAAGCTTGCCCAGGAGAAGTCGGAGATGCAACGCCACTACGTCATGGTGAGTACATAAAACACGTTTTTCTCAGCTTATCTCATTTTTTTCACGCACACCATTGTGTATCTCTTTTTCTTATTAAATGTGTGTGTAATTAGCGAGTCTTTAGAGCCAAGGAACAGCAAAATTTAAGTATTTAAGTATAATTTGAAAATTACTCAAATCTTATGTGTCGGTGAATTGTCAAACGAAAATGAGAATGATTACGACGCTTGAGAATTCATTAGTGCGCACTGTCGAAGGAACAAAAAGGAGAAATCGGTTGAGTCATACTGGTAATAAAGTCGTGCTATACAATGCGTTTATTGTAAAATTGAAAAGGGTGAGGAACAAAGAGTTGAATTCAATTTTCTTCTCCATTTACGGCAAAAGGTGACGATGGAGACGATGCGTTGTCTTGATCAAAACGGTGATTAAGTACGAGTGAAAAGATTGCGCTTTGTAACGAGTGAAATATGAATGGTTATTACGATCGTTATCAAGCCAACTACAATAATATAAATTTTTTGCAACAGTAAGAATGACCCGATTATTATAAAATACTTACAATTAATTGTTAGTATAATCTACATTCAATATAACTGAGTTTAATTAAATTTAAATAATTTCCGCTAATCAACAGATTAATACATTCTTATGGCAAATGTATATAGACCTTGAGTAATTTGATGATGCAGCGATATTGCAAATGTTCCGACACCTTCATAAACGATTATTGAGAATCATTGCTATTATAGAGAGAATAGCATGCTGCAATCTTTTAAATTTAATTAATCTTTATCGTAGGTGAAAATCTATTCGATTGTTTCAACCTTAAGTAACCAACTAAAATCTTCAAGATTAGTTAAGAGTATAATTACGTGTAGGAATAAACTATATTAAGTAAACATATGGTATCATAAAACAAAGGAAATGAGATTGTTTGATATAAGTAAAACTAATCGAGTTAGTGTGAATTCATTAGGTGTAATTCACTAACTGAAAAATGCATAGATAAAATTTGTAATTCTGTATGTATGCAATCGCATTCTAAATATACAATTTTTTACAATTAACTGTTACCTTCATTCCATTCAATTTCTCTTTCCCACCTTCTTCGCATCTATATTACAACTACTCCAGTACTTCTATCCAATCATATCGTACTTCAAGACACTTCAACAACTCGTCATCATTTCCTCACAGTAAAATCCTCAAACTTCAACCCAAATGAAACTTTCCTCTCCACCCCTAAGTCAAAAAATTTTAATTAACCGCATCAACTACAAGACAGCAGCAGCAGCAGCAGCAGCAGCAGCAGCAGCAGCAGCAGCAGCAGCAGCAGCAGCAGCAACCTTCCTCAACAGCCATCGCCAACTCCTTACAAGTCCTCCGCCTCCTCGGCTTTTATTTTCACCTCGCCTCTACAACAACCAAGCACACTCACTCCGCCTTTGCCCCGCAGCGCGGCAAACTAGCTCAACGTCAGGCTCCTTTCCTATCGCTCGTTTACAAACTTTTGTACAAACGGCCGAAGGAGCAAAGTCGCTCTCCGCGCGCCGCCGTTCTCGCGATTTGCATAGAATGGCACGCCGCTGCCGCGCGGCCTGCACTGCAGCTTTCCCTCGTACATTTTCATTATACAATATATATACCTGTGTATATATACACGAGCGCGCAACTCGCGTCTTCATTAGCGATGCGAGACACTCGCGCGCGCGGGCTCGGCGATTTCTCCAGGCGTCGGGCGCGCCTTTTGAATTTTTATTATTACTATCGGCGAGAGAGGTGTTTAGTGAAATTGTCTAGATTATAAGTAAACGATGAGTGGGAATTTGATACAACGCATATTCTTTAAGTAAGGAGTGCAAGTAATGATTTGGTAATATTGACTAAATTAATTACAATCAACCTTCTTATCTGATCGTCTATCTTTTCCACGCGTGTAGCATTAGCCTAATCTTAATTTAGCAATGTCAATAGTCATAAACTTCAAGTTTATTCAATTTATGTCATTTAACGGACATTCTAATTGCACGATAAGTGCAGTATTTTATGATTTATGCTTCTAGACTACGTTAGATTGTCTTATAAACTAAGTGGCTTCATAGAGTCTCTAAACCACTTTCATTTTGATACAATGGCCAAAATTTAGTAGAAGAAACCATAATAGTTAGCAATTTCGCGGTCCGTTAGGCGGCGCTTAAACAAGCCTTCAAAGTCATTACCAAATCTTGTAATCTACGGTATGGGGGGAAGAGTAAATGTTCAAAATTGATAGTTTAAAATTTATATATTTAGAATATCTTTAAATTATTTTGACTTCTAATTTATTTTGTTTCTTTAGTAATACAACTTTTGCTTGAACATGCGAATACTTGAAGCAACAATCATTTCGACAACAATACTTCTTTGGGTGTAATATCTCTCTCGCAATCGCGTTTTCTCGTAGTCGCGTTGTTTTGTATATCAAGTTTCCGGTCTGTTCTCGGAAGCGCGTGACTCGATCTCCAGCTTATTATTATAATTTAATCCAGGCGTAACTGTCACTCTGGTGTTTGTACTTCGTTTAACGTTACTTTTTCAGATAAGCGGAACGCTCATTTTGTTATTGTTATTGTTATTAAGCGTAGGAGTCGCGCGCGTTTGATCGCTCGCGATTGTTTGATGTTTGCGGAGGAGGTGCGCGATGTGGTATTGAGTTTCACGCGCGCTGCGGGAGATCGAGATTACTTTGTCAGAGTCGTCGCGCGAAGAATTTTTTCTTGTTAGCCGGGAGAGTCTGTCTTTCGTGGTAATATTGAGATTCTTGATTAGCGGAGGATGTTTTGACGAGTGGTGTGAAGTTGGTTTTCAAGAATAGTATCTTAGATACAGGCGAATTCATATAGCTTGAATTTATATTGTTTTGTGAAGATAATAATTCATCAAGAATTCGATATTTAGAATTGCAAACTAATATAAAGGTCACTGATTGCAATGATTTCTTATGTTCTTAATAAATTATATTTATTAAAATATGACTTGAGTTATTACTAATAAAATAGCTAAAGTCTACTCTGTAAGTAATTATTGCCTAGATAGCAATAACTTATTGAAATTGAAATCAATTCATATGTTTCTGCTACACTTAATTATTAATATCTATTTGAACCAGTTTGTAACATTAATATATTATGCATACACATGTAATATAAAAATAATCTAGTTTATTAATATGCGTTTACAATATCATCCGTTATTCCCCTCATTCTCGATATTAATTTTCTCTTTAAAATCTTCATTAACCAGCTCTACAATTTTGCAGTTAATAGCATCAGGAACAACATTACACAAATTTAATGCGGTTATCTTCAATATCAAGTCTCGCGCAAGGACTTACCTTCAAAGCTTACTTTAAAAACGATCTCATCACTTTCAATATAAGCAGCCCTTTTCATTAAAAACGATCAACGAGCCCGGCAAGCTCCCTGCCGACGCTCCATCATCCCGCCGCGCTCGTAATTCAAAGTCTTCTCCCGCTCGCGCGCGCGCGCGCCAGCTCACGCGACAATAGGTTTACCCGCTCTCCCGCACGCTCTTGCAATATTCCCCGGCAGCAGCAGCAACAGTATAGCATCATGCTGCAACACTGTGTTTATAGCTATCTGGCTTCTTCTCCCCGGGTATTTCCGCGCAGTTTAAGTCTGACTACCCCTTCCCCGTTCCCTTTCTCAAAATCACTCGTGTCAATCCTCTTTGAGCCTCTTATAGCCTCGTACAGTGCACGTCAAAAGTTCCCGAACGGCGTGTATTATTATTTCTTATAAAATACAATTTTGGTCAAATATATTATACGGAATTTATAGGATTTCGAGCGGGGTGTTCACTGGTGACCTTCATTTCGACCCTCGATTCCGTCTTCAATGATATTTCGAGGTCAAAGCTGAGTTTTTAAAATGATAATACACTTATTTTTTACCTCGGATATACGAAAGATAAAAAAGAAATTTCACGTTAATTCATGTGGCATGACAAAGTGATCACGAGTCAAATTGACCCCAAGGATCAAATGAAGTAATGAAGGGCAAGTCAACTTAAACAATAAGATGCAATTTCAGATTACAACATGTGGTCATGATCCTCACTCAATTAAGTCCAATGATCAAATTAAAATCAACTCATACTTGACCAGTATGGAAACTGCTATACAGCAGAAATTGAAGACAGTACATATTCCATTTTAATGCACAAGATCCTGAGTCCCGACCCTTAGGTCAATTTGACCCCGAGTCGAGTCAGTTTTTTTGGAAGAAACCTCGAAGACAGGATCAAAGTCAATGTGTAATACTACATAAATTCTATACAGGACATTTTCCAACTATGCAATTTATATGAATTCACATGGCATTCCAGAACTTTTGACACGCACTGTATACACACGCGTCTCTCTTCTATAAATTCTCGATCCTGCGGATTTGTTTCGCGCTCCGAAACCTCCACCCGCACCCTAACACGCAGCAAAATCCAACGCGTACAAAATCGCTCGCGCATTTCTATATACCGAAACACGCGAGTCTCCAGTGCGCTTTTATATTACATGCCAGCCGCGAGGACGCGGGCCGACGACGTAGTCGACGAGCCCCGCGGGTATTACAGCCGTGCGCGCGCTCTTTTACGACTCTCTCTCTCGTGTAATTGTCGAGCTCGTCGAGTTTTACGACCTACCGCCGCGGCGGCTCTCTTCTCCTCCTTTTCCCGTAGGAAAATCTCTCGCGAGCGTCCCTGCCTCCTCTTTCGCTCGCTCTTCCGCAAGATGCTGCTGCGGCTGCTGCTGTACTTTCTCGGCCTTGTATTAAATACCGTGCGAGCGGCGCCCGTAAAAGCGCCAAAGGAGATTGCGCGCAGCGGTGTGGAGCGCGCGGGGGTCTGATCTGTTTTTCAAAGGCTGGGAGCTGTAAAAAGGAGGAGCCGCGAGGCGGTCGGTGCTTCCGTTTCTTGAAGCGCGGAAGCGTATTTACCGCGCGTCGGGTTTATTTCTCGGAGGGCCGTACTCGCACTACTCGCGGCTGGCGTGCGAGGTGTTGCGGAAAGAGGAGCTGCTTTGGGGCGAGGTCGTTGAGAGGATGGAGAAGAGGGATGGCTGGAATGGCCTGGGAAAGGGAGAAGGGTGCGAAAATTTGAGCGAGGAGGGAAAGTGTGTGGGTCGTTTTAGTGAGAGGGTTCTTTGTTGTTGCTGGGAAGATTACATTGGTCTTGGCTAGCAGGAATTTTTTGAGCTTTTGAAAGAACGAAGTTTATAGGAAAAGCTTTGCTTGTTGATAAACTAGGATCGTTTGCAGATTAAGCTTTTTACAGACACAGATAACATGCTGGGAAATGTTTATGGATTTTCCGAAAAGGTATAGAAATAATTCTTTCCGGATCATTTAACTTTCTATTGAAAGTCACTCGCCGCATCGGTGAACATCTATTCTATTAATGCGAAATTTGTTAGGTAAATAAGAATGAAGGAATAAATCAAACTATTATTATTAATAAAAAAAGAAAAAGCAAACTAGTTAGTTAGGTAACAACTTTCTAAACTTACATTAATGCGGTTTTAATAACAATTTAATTTTTTTTATAAATATAAACAATAATATTAAATATGAATTGATTAAAGAAAATGTTTCATATGTATGTCAGAACTGTCAGAAGTATTAAACCATTCTTCGATAGATGGTTGTTATATTATATATCAAAGTGTCGCTTTAGTATTTTTATTAAAATGGTCCCTGCAACTGTGCTAAAAGGCTTATTTCACTAAAACAGTCTTAACAACTAATTTGATTGTTAATTAGTAATTGATTCTAAAATGAGTATAGAATACCATATAAACTACAAAATAAGTTCTACAAAATCGATATAGAGTGAGCATACTTCTAAGAGGATTGACTATAATTAGTTTAACTAAAATCATGATTAAACTGCCCATGGATGAATGGTTTTAGTAGCTCTAACAACACAGAATATTACGTTTTTCACATTATCAACAATCAGAATCTATAGTTACTTACAAATTTCAATCATACAATTAATAACAATTAAATAAAACATTGTAAAACATGAAAGAAAAGTATACCTTACCTCAAAAACACACGTTCACATTTCAATTCCATTCACTACAGAACTCAAAAGCACTATGAGGAGTAAAAGCCCCGCTCGAAACACATCGATCTCAAATTCCAAATGCATTATCGGAAATCTGTTGCTCCGCTCACGCCATCCCTCCTCCTCCTCCTCCGCCTAATAACGAGCCTGTTTTTCTTGATTAAATCGAAGAGGGGCGTGAGGGGGAGGGGGGTATTCGACGCCCCAGCGTTTATACATATACACACCATTGCTCGTATCAGCGAAATCCGGGTCGAAATTTGCAAGTTGGCCGGGCGCGCGAGCAGCCAGCCGCAACAAGTCGCTCCCAAGTATACAGCCACGCATACACGTATATACAGGAGTAGGGTAGGGTACGTGTATATGTATAGACGGGGGGCCGCGGCGCGGCTGTCTGCGGCCCAGGTGCCTCTTAATTAAACAATCAAGTGTGCGACTGCTGGGAGATTCGGCGCTTCTGTGTGCATAGCTGCATACAGTGTGTGTAGCTGTGCAAGAGGCGAGAAGTGCGTTCGACTGTGATTTTAGGGCAAACAGTTCGGTGAGGCTTTAGTTTCGTAGTGTTGGTTCTACTCGGTTGACATTTTTTTAATTTTTATGTTTATGAGGATCAAATTTTAAGATTTAGTAGAAATAGACAACATTTTGTTTACTGTTCTTTTTAAGAAAATCGAGTTTTTGGATTTTTTTTAATTTCCAATAAATTGATGCTTTCTATAATATAATAGGAAAGAACACAAATTTTATTTGTTTATCGGCACGTATGCAAATGTTAAAGAACCCAAGCCGACGTATATTGCTCTTTGAATTATAAAAAGAGAACTCCATTTCCGAAAGTTATAGCTTATTAAAGGACCTTTGATTGACGTCGCACTGTTAGAACATCAAAAGGTGCCGGCCGGAGTGACGTCACACCGTTTTTAAACTTTTACCTATATCTCCTTCAATTTTGAAGGTATCGTAAAAATTCCAAAAGTTTACAAATACATTATGCCATGATACACAAGAATACACTGTTAACTAAAAATCGGTATTCTTCCCTATAGTAGATTTTTGTATGAATCAAAATAGGAAAAAATTTAGATTTATATAAATAATACCGATCGAAAATAGTTGCTGAACATTCTGGTAAAATGCAATTTATTCGGATTTATATAAAATCTCTTAGTAAAATTTACCATTATATTGCTGAATGTTAAGCAATTATTTGCTATAGTAACTTGATAAATTTAAAACAAAAGTATTATATAAAGTACATTTTTTTTCTTAAAATTTCCTGTTAAGTTGAGAGAATACTAAATAAATTTTTTTTTATGTACCTTTACTAACTTACAACTTACTAACTATTTATACTGGAATAATTTAGTTCTACCCCTTTCTCGCTAAAAAGTGCAGTACTTTCTGAATTTTAAACAGATATCTTTTATTTTCCTCAGTTTGTAAAAACAAGAAACTTTACATTTTAAAGAAAATACGAGGGCACGTCTTAAACACTAACGAAAAACTGGCAAAAAGAGCATATTCAGAAACCTCCAGCAGCGGCAAGAGGCAGACAATCTTAAAATCCGCTTAGCATCCTCCTCGCTCTCTCCAACAAAAGGAGAGTAAATTTCCCTTCCCATCCCTTCGTCGCTCCTTACATACAACATCCCTCTATATACCCGATACACACGCTCAAACTTTTAAAACAATAGTTCGAAACGCGCCTCTCGCCTCGACTCTCGGAAGTTTGCAGCAACGGGGCGTAAATAGGGAATAAATAATTTGACACTCGAGCGAACGCCGCCGTAACTGCACACCCACACACTCAAGGAGCTGCAGACTACGACGACAAGTACGAGGAAGTACCTTGAAGAAAGAGAGAGAGAGAGAGAGAGCCGATAAGCATCTTGCGCGAGGGAAACTTGGGCCGAAGAAGGCAGCCTCTCTACGATCCATTAGTCTCGCGGCTCTGATTACTCGGGCCCGAGCTTCCTCTTCTTCTTCTCTTCCTCGTTTTATCGAGATATCGATCGCGCGAGGCGATTCCTATCGGCGCGCGCCGATCTTGTTTATTGCGGGTGGAAGAGGAGAGAGAGAGAGAGAGAGAGAGAGAGAGAGAGAGAGAGAGAGAGAGAGAGAGAGAGAGAGAGAGAGAAGGACGGCGCGCCGCGAAAGTCGATATTCTTCCTCCTGAGGGATGGAGGCGCGAATCGACGCGGTTGAGCTTGTCGTCGGAGTCGTTGAGGAATTCCTTTGGAGATTGCAGGGTGGGTTGGGAGAGTTGGTAGAATGAGGTGAGGATTCGGGTTGAGCGTGGCCTGATTAGTTCGTGGTTTCGAAGAGGTGGTGACGATCGTTGGTGAAGGATTCTGAAAAGGAATTTTTCGTAGATTTATTTGGAAGTTTTTTTTTAATCAGGACAGTTTGATCACAGGTTATAAAAGACTACAAAAAACATAATAATACTACATAATTTATAATAATTATATATATACTTGAATGCAATGTAGATTGAAAAGACGGCCTTGTCGTAATTTATAGTACTTTAAGTTAAGGTTTCCGAAAATATTTTACAAATTTTGTCCTTAGATAAAATGGTTACTTTCGACAGTATCCATACGTTTCAACCGAAATATTAAATATATTCTACAATCAACACGACCACAAATTAGTACTAAAATAACTAGAATCTTACCTACAGTATATATAAAGATTAACTCCAACAAGCTCCAATACAGAATAGCAATTTTTCCTTCTTTACTCTTAAGAACAGTTTTGTGCAAAGCACCCATTTACAAACCACAATACTTCAACTACAATAACGCAAACCAACCAACTCAAGAATCTATTTAAAAAAACACCTGAAGAAACAAAACGCCGCGACGTGTCTTTAACGTGCCATTAAGATAACTCGCGCAGCGCGCCAAATTACTAACCGCCGCGCGTATACGTCTAAATTCGCTGTGTTACGCAGGAATTCGCTCGGGCCGCGTTTGCCTTATCGCCGTGCCACCGTATAATCAAGAGGCCGCGCGCCCGGGTTTCTCAGTGTTTTTCGAGGCGCCGCGCGCCGGCTGCGGGAGTCCATTAATTAAGAGCCAATTAACGCGCGGAACCCGCAGCAGCAGCAGCAGCACAGATTTCGCCTTCCGGAATAGTTGGCTCCAACTACGCGGGTTTTGCATCTATTGCGGTGTGGTTGCACGATTCGGGAATTCTTGTTTTGTTTGAATGTTGTTAGAGATTTTCGCGTAGGTAACGACTTTCTTTTTCTTATCTTTTTCCGAATAATTTTGTTGAATGAAAAATAAAAAGAATTTTTTAACGCTCCATTATTTTAAAATTATACTTTCAAATAAGTCAAATTTAAATTCATATTCAGTAAAAAAATGTTTAAATGAAGAAAATGTGTAACTATGAATTGAACTTTTTTGTTCATGTGTTTCAAATAATGTTTTTAAATCAGGTTAAAATTTACATTTTTTAATCTGATTGTTATTTATTATACTGAGAGAAAATATGTTAGATATTAAAAAAGATATTAATAGTTAACGTATACAGATTGGTTTAAATGCTCATAAATCAACATTGACAATATAATACGCTAACATGAACAATATCCTCCCCTCAGGGAGGTTCAATTTTTGTTATCCACTTAAAGGGATAATTAAAAAACAGAACGTACTTACTTGCACAAAGAATAGCAATTAAAGACAAACATTCAAAGCCGATCCCGAAGAAAACAAATAAAAGCGTTGAACTAGAATGCAGAAAAGAAAAGCCAAGCCGCCACATCTACGACTTCTCCCGGCTCAGTGATTCTAGCTAGCAAAGCAAAGCAAAGCGAAGAAAGAAAAAGAAAACAAAAGGAAGAGGTAGGTATCCGCTGCAACGGTTCTCTAGCAGTTCCCCGGCGCACCGGATGCCTTCCTCGCTCGTACGACCTGAATATAGCCGAACGATCTGCTAATAGTCGGTAATTCCGCGCCGTCGACGCCGTCGACGCCGCCGCAGCGTGTAAAGCCTGTCCGTTTCTATTTGCTCAGCTTATTGACGACTTGCCATTAAACGGTCAAGATTTAAATAGCCCCGGCGCGAATAATACTCCCCCTCCGACCGATAAAATTGGAAGATTTAATTTAGCGCGAGAGCGCTGACGATATCGATTTAATCGCGCCGAGAGCGAGTATAAACCTGTGATTTTCTCTCGCGAATAATCGAGAGAGAGAAAGAGAGAGAGGGGGAAAGTTAGTGACCGTGGAGTCGATATGGATTCGAGGAACGCGGATTGCTCACGGCGTAATTAATGTGCATAAATTTAATGTTTATGCCAAGCATTTTCTTTCTCTTTTTCATTAGATGATAATTGAATGGATTTAGTGAAATATGCAGAAGCGGGAATGGTTTTAATAGGATTTTTTGCTGAATTGTATAGCGCGTTGATAATAAAATATGCATAATCCTATATTAGTTTCATTAAATATAAACTTCCATTTAAATAGTTTAGAAATTTAAAAAGTCATACAATGTACGGTATATTATTAATGTTTCGTTCAAGGTATTGGAAAAAATGAGTTTAAAAAAGAAAACAGTCGTAAAATAACCTCGCGCAATATTCATACATAGCAAACAAGTAGTAACGTTCAGGCTCAAGGCAGACGCCAATATATAAATTGAGTTTCTCTGTACATAAAGGTGTCGTATGTGTTTTTCATAAATTCTTGCTTTTACTTTACCAAAGAAATTTTACAATTTTTCATTATATTTATTTAATATTTCTTCTTTTTTACTTTTTACTCGACCTTTTACGTTTTACCTCTACATTTTACGTTATCAATAACCTAAAAATTGTAAATGAAACGTGTTTTAATCACTACTGACTAACGAATTTATTTTATATTTTTAAATTAAAATATACGCTAAATAAACAAAAGGATAAATAAAACTATTTTGATTAGATATGTAAAAAATGATTGAAAAACTGATTTTCTGAAAGTGAGTTTACGTGAAGGATGGTCGATATAACCTGAGCCAACTTAAATTCTGATTGAAAATATTAATCAATAAATAGTTAATTTAGCCTCGAATAATAAAGATTTTAAATTTGTCTTATAACGTTTTAGCAATCTTTAATTAATTATTTTTAAATGCAATGTGGAAGCTTACGAGTGGCAAAATTTAATAATTGATAAAGTTGTAAATAGTTATGTATATACTAAGACAACAAATTGCATCTCGTTTGCAACATCAGGTTAGTTTCCTATTAGAAAGAATAAACAATACAAATACTGTCTATACTTCCTCAAGAATAACATCACCAAAGTGCTGAAAACAATCGACTATCTCTTCCCTCACCCACCTCACAATATTTTATTCAAGTATGCACCCACCCTCCCCTTCCCCGTCAGAATACCGTCACGAAATAAACCGCCGCACTCGCGTTTAACTCACGGCACTATCTCTCCCACCCCTCCTCGCGGAATCCTCTTTTTGCCATTCATTTTCATCATACGCGGGGCGGCCCTCGCGACCGCCCGTATGGATATGGTTTTTGCGGTGTCTCTCTCTCTTTCTCTCTGCAGCGCATTTTACGAGCCGCTCGGGCAGTAAACGCCGTTCACAACGCTCGTTGCTTTATGGCCAATGACTGCAGCGCGCGAGGCGAGGCGAGGCGAGCGCGCTGTGACCATTAAAATCCACTGAATTCACTATCTGGTACGATGCTAGCCGAGTTTTCTATGGAGCATCCGAAGCTGTTCTCTTGGCCGGTGGCAAGCGCGCGCTCGGCTTCTATTTTGACGGTCGTTTGGCTTTTTCTGGCTGTCGGTGCTTTGCGCTATTTGCATTATAGGTAGGTTCGGTGGATTTAGCTATTTCTCTTCTTTGGTGTGTTAGGAGTTGAATTGGTAGTCGTTGATTAGGTTCGTTGACTTCTGAGACTTTGTAACAATGTTTATTTACTATATAGGTTAAGAGTGTAGACTAATTGTTAATCTGTATTCTTGTATACGTTCAAACTTGCATTTATACTATTGAAAAGTATACTTGTAGTTATATTACTAAATCCAGCTACAAGTCTAAACTTTAAGCCAACCCATTGAAAATTGTTAATGGTCGCGAGAAGAAATTTGAAATTTGAAACAGGCAAATCTTGAGATAAATTTATAAAATAATTCTAAAATGAGTTATGGGCTGCGTGCAACTTGACGGTGGTGCCAATTAGTACCCCTGGTAAACATGTAAAGTATATCTAAGTAATATATAGATATACTGTACCATTTTTGCCGCGGGATGTATCCAGCGGATAATGTATACAAATATTATTATGAAAAACCAGGTTTCGACCAAAATCATTAACTCCCAGTTTAACAACGAATACACATCTAAAATTAAATCCATTCGACGTCTCTTCTTTTTTACTTCCCTTAGCAAGGTTTGTGCTACTATATTCTGCGAAAGATCGAAAGCCCGTCATTTTATCACCGCCTCTCACGCGATCCACCCACTCACCAATCGCCATTCCTTTCTTCCAGAAAAAGTCGGCTACAGACGTCGTCAAAATCGACAATCAAGTCCGTAAACTCCCCTCTTTCACATAACCTACTTCCACCCACGCGCAGATATTGAATTTCGATTATCGCGCCTCCTCCGCTTTTGACGGCACGCGTCGTTGCACGATAGCGGCCAATTGCTTCGCTCCGCGCGGGACATCGTCGCGTGTATCTCCAATTGGCGCTTGGGGCGATGACGTCTCGACGAGGGACGATTAAAGATTCTCTTTTTTGTATCATTGTGATTTTACACGGAGAAAAAAGAAGCAAGATAATAATCTTTTTGCAAAAAGGGTATATACCAAAATCTAAAAAAGATGCACTGTTTGGGGTTCAGAAATCCCAAAACAAATTTGAATTCTCGGGTTTCCAAACCTTTTCTATCTTGTTTTAGGAGTTAAATTCTGAAGAAAATGCGTTTGAACAATGAAAATTAGGCACGTGACTGTTTTCATTTTAACGGTTGTTTATATAAAAAAAAATTTACTGTGCAGTTAATAACTGCGCACAAAGGTGGAAAAATTGTTTCCAATAAGTATATAAAAGTAGAAGAAAAGAATTTTAATTTGTTGTACAATTCGTTGAAAATAAAGTAAAACGGACGAATTTTCCATTATTTTTGCAAAATCTGAGATTTTCGACGAATTATTATTACCCTATTTTCAATCAATTGGTCATAACTTTGCACCGGAACATTCATTTTCAACGAACAGAAACTCAAATTAAGGGTCTATTCTTCTACTTTTATATACTTTTTGGAGGAAAAATTGTTCACCTTTGTGTGCACAGTTATTAACTGAACAGTAAAACCCTTTTCTTTGTTATATTTAAAAAACCGTAAAAAACACCTAATTTGCCTAAAAAACATAGTCACATGCGTAATATTCATTGTTCAAATGCGTTATTCTTCAGAATTTGACCCCTAAAACAAGATAGAAAAAGTTTGGAAAGCCGAGCATTTAAATTCTTTTTTGAGATTTCTGGACCGCAAAAAGTCACATGATCGATGAATTTTACCCATTGATTCCATGATTGTACGTTTTTTCATTTAATAATTTTAAACGCTGTTTATAATTTTTAGTAATAAAACTCAGTTCGACATCTCTTATTATATTTTATTTATTATATATTTTAGTTATTAGTTCTAAAGCCCTTATTAGTAATCGTTATTATATTTTCTCCATATAGAGTTCTATTCTTTGTGTTCATTCGATTGTTATTTCGCACTGCTGAGCTGAAACAGATGTATGAATGTTTCGAAAAAATTGTAAATATCGAGGGAGATATTTTTTACCAGCGTGAAAAAATGTTTTAAATTTCATTGGGAACTGCACGATGTTAACAGGATAAACTATATGTATAGCACGACTCTATTTCAAAGTAATGCTTAATGAGTTTTCACATTATTTTACGAAAATTGCTTGAGTAAATTATTTTAACGAGTGTCTTTAAGCATTAAAATGAAAAAATATGAATAGCATGCATGACATAATTTTTAATAGAAGCTTTGCATGATGAGCATTTAAACACGTTTTATCACTTTTATCACTTGCCTTGTACACGATAATTATGTCTTTACACACTTTGCATAATGCGTCTAATTATGTCTTCTTTATTTTTCCAGTATTACGAGATGTCGTACGGCCTCAACGTGGAGATGCACAAACAGGTAAGATAAAGTTTGTTTTATGTTCCACACAAGCAGATAAAAACTTATTACACATTAAACATAATGACATTAGTTGTACATCTTACATTTAGAAAAATAAAATATGAAAGATTTTAAGAGCTTCAGATTTGTATTTAACTAAATGATGCTTTAATGAATTAAAACCATGTAATTTGTACACACGTACAAGTAAAAGTTTATTTTTTGCATTGATAGTTTTTGTTACAAGGTTTTCTTGGCGCAAAAAAAGTTACTGCGTAATTGCTAAGTTCATTTTAAATTAACGCTCATCGATTTGTCAAGTCAAACAAAAACAAACAAAATGCATCATGCTTTTACTACAGTGTCGTATTGATTTTTCGATTACTTAATGTTATCTTTTAAATTGTTTGAATAGCTTTTAGTTTTATTTTAAAAATAAAATTGTAAAAACACCAAACATAAGAAAGAAATTTATCAACATTATAAAAGTTTTATATTTACAACTGTTATATTTTTTAAAATTAATTCTAAATTAAAGGAAAATCGAATACCTATACAATTATTATACATTATTCTTAGTATGAAAGTAATGTTAAAACATCGTAGTCAATTTTTAATATTTATTATTTTACTTATTTTTATATCGACTTCCCTTACACAATATGTATAACACACCACAGCATAAAGAAGCGATACAATTTCGACGAATATTAAAGCTTCTAAGTAATTTATCAATACTTCTTAGACTCTTTTTCTATGTATACATTTTTTATTCTCAAACTTTATAAAAAAAGTATATCTTTAATGATTTTATAGCACACTAACCTCAACATGCCAACTTTATTGTCGATTTTGAGGTTGTTGTGCTATAAAATATCGTATGAGACTGTTGTGGGAGGTGTTTTTCTACCTTGCTCGAGGGTTTTCGCACGAGCGAAGCGAGTGAGAAAACCCTCGAGCAAAGTAGAAAATCATCTCCCACAACAGTGTCATAATATACTATAAAATCATTAATCAAAAGTTATGGAGTAATTCATCAGTACTGTACCTAAACATTATTATGTATCAACATATATTTTATTATCATAAAAACTCTTGGTACAAGTATATATCTCTAACGATTCTCCATCTGCATAAAGAATCGCTAAATTACTCCCCAGCACCTAATCATCCGCGCAACATATCGCAAACTACACCCACGGCTCTTACACTCTCAATCTCGAGTGTCTATAATCTGCCGCGGCGACGACCGCACAACACAAAGCTCCCGCACCTATATACATAATACCTCAGGAAAACGCCGGACCGCGCAACACCGCCGCCCCTATAGATCCCCCCCCCCTTCTCCATCCCCGACGGTGGTATAACTTTCCTTTCACGCTGTATACATAGCCGCTGCCTAATTTAATATTAAAGGCCACGCCGGCAGCGAGAGCGAGCCCCGGGAGGAAGTTTGCCGCGGATTAGGGGATGATTTCGAGTTCGCCCCTGCCCGCCTCGCACTCTCTCTCTCTCTCTCTGTCTCTTCCCTGCGGGGCCGAGCCTCGGCTTCTTGAATAAATATGTAAACAAGGTAATAACATGCAAATGGCGCGACGAGCTTTTAATTCGCTCGAGGGAGGGGGGTTTCATTGTTGCGAGCGATGGGGGGTCACAAGATGATGCGCGGCGCGTCGATCGTATAAAACAGGGGGGCTGAGGGGAGGATGTAGGGAAAAATTGAATTTAGAAAGAGGGAGAATATGAGGGTTGAATGGTATGGAGTCTTCAAGGTGGTTTGTTGGGAAACGATGACGATAGAGGTTTTCTTGGAGCTTGCGGGAAATATAATAGTTAATATTTTATTAGGTCGGCGGGCGTGTGTTACATTTCAATTTGATTCATCAAATAGTTTACGAGATATGATCGTTTGAAATTTTTATAAAAAATATCGTGTTTTTTAGTAGCAAAGAATTTATAATAGAAATTGAAATAAAAATTATATAAGATTACGATTAAATTTCTTTACAAATTTCTATTATGAAAGAAGAAAACAGAATACTGATAGATTAATATTTAAAGAATGCAGTTTGATAAGTATCTGTGTGCAGAATATTGCTGTATCGGAATTTTAAGAAAACGGAAACAAAAAAAATAGTAAGTGTAAAATTCTAGTCCAGTTTTCATTTCAAAGAAAGGTGAAAGCGGCTAATTTTTTCGCATCGCTTTTTACATGGATTTTTAACTGTGCACAAGGTTATGTTTGGTTTTAGTATGGATTTTCTAGTAAAACAGTACGTTTAGAGCTGCGCACTTACTTTTGAACTCCGGTTTTTATTGCTCTGGCATTTTGTTCTTTCAGTTTTTCTTTTCCGCAATAGAGTCGTATTATTTATTTACCGGTACATTTCGAATTGTAACGGGTTTAAAAATTGTAGCAGAAGACCCGACCTACTTTCACATAACTGCATACATTTTTACGATTCTTTTACGTTTTATTTATAAATTTGATTAATGGTGAATCGTTTACGTTGCATTATTCCAGTATGTATGGAAGTTTCAAACGAAGTTGTTAATATTTGCATTGAATTATTCTGTAAAATTTTAAAACACAAATTTTTAAATATTAAAAAAATCTATAATCAATATCATACTTGACTAATACTAGCAGTAGAAGCCAAGCAAAAGAAAGAAGACACTAAATAGATTCTATATATACATTTATAATGTACATACACAAATTTGTTTTCTGCACTAGAAATTCTATACCTATATTTTGTTCACAAAAATGTCCTATGTCTATTTTATAGTTAATACTGAGCAGTACAAAATTTACAGTTATACAGCACTTATTTAAGTAATTAATACATATAAAGAAAAATATATAATAAAAATTCTTGTAATATTTTTGCAGAAAAAGAGAAACATTAGTATAGAATAAAGAACGTGTCAAAGCAACTTTCGAACGAACAAAGCCAGTCCGGCAATGTTCCCTAAAACTCTTACTTAAAACACTTTTCTCGCTCCTCTTTTTTTTTTACATCGTCGTCAGGAAGCTATACAGTGCAGCGAGGGGGGAAGGGTAAATCGATTAAAGCTCTCGTCGCGCGTAGCTGATCCGGCCGTCAGCTACTTAAATTAGTGGCGCGCTACTTTCTCTCCTCTCTTTCTCGACGGGATTTGCAATTTACGACGGGGATCGCCTCCCCTCTCTCTCTATCTTTCTCTCTCTTCTTTCTCGACGTTAAACACAGACACACACACACACACGCTCAGGCGACTATGGCTCTCGGGGCGGTTTATCGAGCAAACAGGAGGCGAATCGTTGAGCTTTTCTCGCGAACACGAGACACGACACGGAAAGCTAACTCCGGAAGCTTCCCGCGCAAAAAAGAAACGCGCCAGCAGGAGTGGCGTGAGTCTTGGAATAAAGGCGTGGGATGTGTATGCATGTGTGTGTGTGTATGTTGGAGGAAGCGTGGGAATTTTGGGGAGAGGTCGTGCGCGCAGTCATACATATTTATCGCTGAACGGAGGTGGTGGAGCGCGCATGGTCGATTTGAATTTCGCGCCGCGCCGCGTCAGCTCTCTGATCGGTATTTTCGGGACAGCGCGCAGAGAGAAATGTGGGGCTGTCGAGAGTGAGAGAGGGAATATAAATTTTATGGGAAGAAATTTGGGATTCCAGCGATATATTGCGCTTTGTACGCTGCATCGTATATAGGCTGAAGCCAAAGGTATACTTTGATTTTTAAAGAGTTGACTTTATATACGTATGGGTGATTCGACTGCAAAGAATATTTTTGATTTCCGTTTTTCTATTTAAATAGTGTGGATATTTTGGGATTTATTCCATAATATCAATTAATGCAGTTAAGAATGTAAGATTTCGTTATGAGTAAACTTATAAGTGTAATTACGAGCAACTATATGTATCGTTATAGGAAAAGTTATAGATATAATTCAAAATAACGTCAAAACCACGACTTAAATTATGAAGTAAAATTATGAATAAAAATAAATTTCTTTCTAAAATAATGGATATTTATCACTACCAGTACGGATATAGTTAAAAAAATAAATTATTTAATATTAGTATAAATGAATAGCATAGCAAGAAAATGATGTCGAGAATATCCATTTTTATAGTTTAGTATAAAAATAACATATAATACATTTTGTAAAAATCACTTCTTTATTTTTAGTTTAGATGAAATCATAATATCATATGCAATGTAAAATTAAAATATCCATTCACTAGTTGACAGTTATCATTCATTATCCCTCGGAAATTAAGTGCTTTTTTACATTTTATTTATTTTTAAATTATTTAATCGTAACGTGTATCCTAAAAAGTTTTTACCCCTTACTTAAATTTTTGTTTAATCATTCACTAATGCTCTTACCTATATGAAGCAATAAATAGCATTTCCAATATCTCTATTTTTAATTTAAGTTGAATTTCTAAAAATATGCAAAGAATCTACATTGAAATCTTACCTACAAATCCCAATTCATCAGGCATCAATTAAAAATAAGCTCGGAATCTCAGACAATCGAGTGTAGAAAGAGAGCAAAAAAAAGCAAGAAAATCAAGGAACTGGGAAAGAAAAGAAGCACCGCCCTCTTTAATTCTCCCTCGGCCATTCTTCAGCTCGGCCTCGTCCCTCCCTCTCTGCAGCAGCAGGCAGCCGGTGGGGTGCAAAAGGCGCGCGAGACTTCGCGTCCGGAGAGAACTTAACGGAATAATTCAAGGAGGCAGCGGCAGGTCGGGAGGGGGGTAGGAGTGACTTCTCTCGCCCCGTCGCAAGCACAGACCCGGAGAAAGAGAAAAAGACGAAGAGTGGAATAAAAGAAAAAGGGAGGGTAAAGAACCGCGAAGCGAGACAGCTCCACCAGCCACCGCCGCGCCTCTGCGAGAGATATATAAATAAGAGAGGAAGCCCGTGTGCGTGCTGCAAGCGAAGTGAGAGAGAGAGAGAGAGTTTGCTCGCTGGTGGCCGGTGGAGAAAGAAGTGAGTGAGAAAGGAGAGATCTTGCGTCTTTCTTGAGAGAGGAAAGTCTGCCTCCACCTTCTCGAGAGAAGAGAGAGAGAGAGAGAGAGTGAGAGAGCGAGCAAATTACAGAATATGGATGCAGAGTCTCGACTTGTAATCCTGGGGGATAAACAGCGCCCCGGCTTTCTCTCTTTCTCGCTTCTTTCTTTCTTTCGCTCGTTCTTTCTGGCTTTACTTTTCGCTGCTTTTTTTATACGCTCGCAGCCTCGCGCCGCTTTTCGCTTCTGCTCCATAATGCAGAGACGGAAGAGGATGTAAGATATGGATAGGAATGAGAAAGAGAGAGGGTGGAAGAGAGGAAATAGGAGTTGCTTTGTAAGTTTGAATTTTGCATTTTTTGTTTATCGCGGTTTCTGTGCTAGATTTTTTGAATGTATAAGAATATTTCATTGCGTAAAGAACCTCATTTTTTTACTTATTAAAGTATCAAAATGTAAATAATATCATCAATGAATTTGATTGGCCGTTTGCTAATATCGTTCGTATGGATTTCTTGTCAATTTTGGTTTCATTTCTCAAGAGAATTACGAATAGAAACACTAATCAAAATATAAATAAATAAATAAATAACTACAAACAATAACGCAAGGTTGTTCGTGAAACCAATTAATCAATCTACACCAATATCAGTAATTTTGGATATAATTTTAACAAGTGCAATACTGCATAACAAGCAACCCCCACGCAACGAAAAATAACAACCAAGCACATCGGCGTGCAAACAAAAAGCATAAGCCGCTCACAATCGAGCAAAAGAAAAAAGCAGAGCTCCAGCGTCGCGTCCGCGCGATCCCTCGTCCCTCCCTCCATTTCGCTCCATCTCCTCGTCGTCGGGGCGCGACGTGATGAGAATAATGTGCGCGTTTATTGAATATTTAGCAGCTCCAGCTCCACAGCTTTAGCTTCGCATCTTGTCTCACCCTCGCCCTGCGATTTTTCTGACCGGACGCGCTCGCCCGCTCTCTCTCTCTCTCTCTCTCCCTCTCTCGAATCGCAAATCGGATCTCGCCAGTCGGCGGAGGGACAGGAAAAACAAGCAGAGACAAAGCGCTTGCGCCCGGCCTCCGCCGACAAACACGGCTCTCGCGACCTGCCGGGTGTAAAAGCCGAGAGGCCGACGTGTGTGTGTGTGTATGTATGTGTTCTGTGTAGCTCTGGCTCTTTCAATGTTCTTGTGCGGTAGGGTGAGGGTGGCTGGACTGGGAAAACGTTGACCCGACGGATTTGTGATGCGGAGAGGGACCAGGGGATGGAGGGGTGAGCTTGCATTTATATGCTGCTTTGGATTTTTTGGTTGACTGCGCAGCGATTCGCGGACTGTTGATTTGGGTATTGTGTGGAGCTGAGTGTTTTAGGGTAAATCGGGATAATTGTGTTAATGATGGGGATTTGAAGTAGCGAACTTCAGCATATAGAGCAGCACCGTATAATGGTGTATTTTAGCGCGTAATTTAAATCCAAAAAGCATGCAAGCCATGTAGGTATCACTTGAACAGAATTTTTTGAATTTAAATTATGCGTTAAAATACTCGAGAGGCATGGTATCTTCCCATTACGCTGAATATTGCCGCTTCAGAACCCCATTTTAGCAACCGACGTAACGATTATAGCTAGTTGATTTTTTCTTCTATAAAAATAATATTCATAAGATGTACGAGAATTATATGGTACAATAATCGTTGATTGCGTGTGTTTAAATATAATAGAACTAACCAAAAATTTACCCGTAAGGAATTAGTGTGCGCAGAACGCTATAGTATTGAAAATATTGAGAAAGGTTTTCAATAATAATAAATAACGTACCGATCTCTGCTCCCTTCATTTACAGAAAATCAGAAAGCATAGAAAAGGGTTGGATGACGAAGTAATTTTTACGGTATTTATGCTTTTCATATCTCGTGCGCGCGCACGCTCTCGAACTCCACGATATATCCGCGTACCTCCAAAAAACGAAGAAACAAGAACAAACAAAAATAGCGGAAGCACCCATATAGGAGAACTCGCGCACGAATTGGCTCGGAAAATCTGATCGTACTCTCTTCAGTCGGCCGGTCTCTCCCAACAGCATCAACAAAAAATATACAAATAGAAATTTTAAAATGTCCACAAAGCAGTACGTGACGCCCATCGTGAAAAACTGTACTACACTACGCTTACAACCTATACGCTCTCTCGCGATTGTTACGGTCTCTCGACCCCGCGCCCCTCGTTTTTATTTTTCAGCCCCCTGCTCCTCCCTTCTCGCAAGGATATAGCTCTGATACGCGTCGAGCAGATTTTTCGATGTACGCGCACTCGCTTCTTTTTTCTTCTTTTTTTTTTGTACATTCGTCCCGCTGCACTCTATAAATCGCCCGGAGATTTGTGCGCCGCGCCGCCGTATTTCAGAATTCAGCCGTCGCGGAATATCGACGAACGCACGCGCGCGCGAAACAGCAGCAGTGTGACGCGTTCGCGGAAGTTATGTGCCCGGCGCCACGGGGAAGATACGGCGAAACGAGAAACGCAATATTATTTGAACGGGAGTTTTTTTGTTGTTGTTGTTTTGTTCTGTTTCGGGTGAGTTGTGCCGCTGCTGCTGCTGTTTGTATGCTGTTTTTTTGTCGAGCGAGTGTTTTTTTGTTTAACCAAAGCCGCTTTACTCTATTTCCATATCTTTTTGCCAGCGAACGTGGAATAATACGCCAGAGAGATGAGAGAGATCCGGATGCTGATGCTCGGTGTATATAGTTTCGGTGTTTGGAACAGGAGGAGGGCCGAGATATCGCGTACGAATTGATTTTAGATGAAATTTATTTGACGGAATGGAGCGAGCGCTCGTTTGTTCTGTTTTTTTGGCGTTTTGAAAATTATATCTAGTGCGTATCGGTGAAGATCAAAATTGGAATCTCTCCATGGTAGGAAATTATCTAGTTTAGTTTTGGTTCCCTGCCTAGCTGGAATAACTTGGAAACTAGATGAAATTGGATAATTTTCTACCGGGGTTTCTTAGGGAGGTTTACATATAAACTCAAATTAGTTATTAAAATTATAGGAGAATTTTCGATCTACCTCATTAGTCATTAATAAGTATAAAATTAAGATTCTTATTATTTTTGGACAATTTCAAAAGAATTATTGTTTTATGCACACTGAGTTTTATTGCAGAGATCTGAAATAATTTTTTATAGTATGGAATACTGAAATGAACAATTGGTATAATTCAGTTCTTAAAATTTCGATTATAGAAAAAATATCGATTTTTAGCCGATTTTAGATACAGTTTCCCCTTAACCCTCCTGCGCAGAAGTTTATTTTCGTGTATATGGACTAGATCGAATGTAAGTCTGCAACAATATTTTTTGCAAATTCGTAACATTTTCTAAATAATAGCTATACTATTTAGCTTCAATTTGAGAGGTTGTAGATGTCCCAACAAAGTAAAGATTTAAATTTGTGATACAAAATGTATACAAAAATGACGTGCGGTTTGGACGAGTATACTCGGCTCTCTGCGCAGGGGGGTTAATAAAAATAAATATCTTATTCTTAAACTATGCTATGTTATTCTATTTTAACAATAGCTTTCGTCATTACACTTGCAATTTTCATTGCGCACCAATCCCCACACCAACACACTGAAAAACCAAAAAGTCAAAAAACCATGAATATCACCATCCCTTTCAAACTTTCATTCTCTCGACACGTGTACTAGTCCGGGATCATCCTCTCTCGCAACAATTCGCCCACACGCTTCACTACGGCGTCCGCGATTGGCCTCGTTCGCACTCGCGTGCCTTCGTCCTCGTTAACACCGCGGCAACAGCTTCTCCCTCTCTCTCTCTCTGATTACCGCTTGGCGCATAACGAGCGAGAGTTTGTGCTATACACGCTCACACTCTCACCCCCGTGATGGTGAAATGCGAAAGCGTCGAAGCACGTGCTGCAACCGAGAAATAAGGATGCACAATGCGATCATACATGGCGCATCGCGATCGATTCGAATCGGTACGCGGTGACATCGCGATCGCCCGCGTTGATGAATATTGAACGGATGTTTATACGGATGATTTCAATGTACGTATGTTTCAATAGGGATTTTTGACAAAGCGGAACGTCGAATCCATTCCCGCTGGTTTCGTCAAAAGGATAAAAATTACGAGGGCATTTATTCGAAAAATAATATTTGGCCAGTGTCTCGTGCGCGCGCTCGATCCTCCCTTTTGGGGATAATTGCGTTGAAAAAACAAAGCGCGACGGCAAACAGGGGCTCTCGCTCATTGCGAAAAATCGTACGCTCGCGCACGCATTCGTTTTGCATTGCGACTCTTCCCCTGGTCTGTCGCTCGCGTCACGACCAAAAAACCGAGCGAATAATACGTGATGGGGGCGCGTCGTGTTTGCACAGCGGAGAATCGTGCGGGGAAACAGAAGAAACAGGTATTCGCGGAGATATAAAGTCGAAAAGCGATGGATCGTATATAGTGCTGAGGTGCAAACTCGATGGAAGCAATGACTAATCGTAATTAACGTCTGAACTAATCTAACGCTTCATTGAATGATCAAATGTGTTTGTAAACTAATATAATCATTTTGAAAACTGTGAATTAGAAAGTTCTTTCCATTAATTAGCATACATTCTTAATTTATAAAGTGGTTTTTGATCTTGTAATAAATGTGAGCGATAAACTCCGATCAGTAGATGGCGCAACCGAATGTAGGAAATGCTACTTCTGATTGGTTGGAATTGAGTCTCTCGCTACCCCCTACTACAAGTTTGTTAGGTATTTATAAAAAATATAAATAGTGTACTTCTATTTGGTTATTCATGTAGAACAACGTATTCGTAATTAATTATAAATTTATTGAACAATCGGCGGGTACAGCTATGATTAGTTAGCGGCACAATTAAAAGTCACCGCAGTAAGTGAAAAATTCAATTTAGCTTATACAAAAGCAAATAATTAATAATTCACTCAGCTGTGCTTGACAAATTTCAAATTCTTAATCACTTTTAAACTCACTCCGATTATATTATCAGTACACTACATCGTACACAGCTGTTAAATATATTGATAAATCCTAATAATTTAGAGAAACCTATAATTACAAAATATATTCGTGTAACTCTCCTCTAGCACAGCCCCCATCTCTCCCAACCAATCCCTGCAACGGTAGAAAACCAAACACAAGCGCTAACATGCATTGTTACATGCACTATACAAAAGAGAAACTCGTTACGGCGTATAAGCACTGCAAAAACGCGGGGCGCGCAGACGCGACAAAAATACCCCCCACTGCCGCGAGGCCGGAAAAACACTGTTAAACGACGGGGCTCGCGGCCGCGCGACCGAATGATTTCCGATAAGCGGATCTCCCCTCTATATATAATCAATGAACATATCAGTTTTGCATATAACGACGAGCGAGCTGCGAGGCGCGGTACGGCAGCGGGGCGCATGACTGATTATACACGGCCGCGCGCGCGCGTGTGTAAATTTGCAAAAGCGCCAATTCCGGGAGACTCGCTCCGTGCTCTCTGTGTGTTGTGTGTATAAAAAAGAGAGAGAGGCGCGAGATGCACGGATCCGGAAAATTCACGCATGAAAAATATCGCCAGCCACCGCGAATGATTCGATTTCGTTGTTTTGCTCGTCTCGTATGCCCCCCAGCAGCAGCGGGAGGACAAAGAGTGAGAGGGAAAGAGAGAGCCAGAGGTGTGGTAGTTCCGATTCGCGATCGTCCTCCCCCGCTTGTGTGGTATGTACTTTTGTGGATGTAGCTTTTTATATGTTTTAGTAATATATGAAAATTATGAATTGTTTTGATATTTATATAAGCGCGTAGCTAAAAAGTTTCTGACAATAAAAGCATTCATGGGGTAAAATAAAAAAGTGATGACCGGTATAAGTGATGCGTTATTAAAAGCAAAGTAGAATTAGCTGTTTAGAAAAAGGCGCGAAGTTTACAGAATTTGAATTAGTTTGGAGTTTACATTTAAAAAATAATAAGTGTCTAAATATATAGTTTTATTTACATTCAATAAGCTATGTTATCGTTAAAAAATTAATTTTGCAATAGATTTTTTTAAAGAAATTTTTAAAATATTGCACTGT
Source organism: Gastracanthus pulcherrimus (assembly GCA_949152435.1). Classification (NCBI taxonomy): domain Eukaryota; kingdom Metazoa; phylum Arthropoda; class Insecta; order Hymenoptera; family Pteromalidae; genus Gastracanthus; species Gastracanthus pulcherrimus. Next base: position 145,277,401 of record OX424575.1, on the reverse strand, counting down.
ACAAGTGGGAATAGATTGCGCAATTACTGGTGCAATATTCAGCTGAAGAAACCACGTATATAACCTCAAAATTTTTATAATGGCTAAAAAGTATATAAAATTAATTGAAAAAATTTAAGGTAAAAGAAGGACTCAGCGTAGTTAAATTAGAGTAAGATAAATTAATACCAAATGAATCTGAAACGATTATAAGGGAAATTATATTGAAATTAATAAGCAATATGCTTTTATACTTAATATGTATTAATAATATAATTATTATATGTATATATTATATTAATATTAGTTGTAAAAGTTTGTAAATTTATATATTAATATAATATTATTAAATTATTATAATCATATAATCACTGTCATAGTTAGAATTAAAAATTGTTCGATTAAATAACATATTCTTTCAATCTATGACTAAAATAAAAGTAAATATAAAAGTTTACTTTATAAATCAAAGCAGACGAAGTGCTTCTATTTAGACTTTTTAATTTAATATCTTCTTTATGTACACGAAACGTCGGGCTCATTTTTAAAATATTCATTTGATAAATGGCTCGAATGTTAAACATCGGATTAACGTAGAGTACCGAAGTAAAAGCTTTTAGTACATTAGCTTTGTATTAAATTAGTATTTGGATATGCGTTTCAGTCATTTCACGGGATGCTAAAGGGCTACTTAACCGACGGCGCTTGTGTGTCATGTGAAATTGATTCGCTTTATTAATATTTCGTACATTATATCCACGTATTCACATTTATTACGTATTATATTTGCATTGTATTGATTAATAACAAATAATGAATTGTCCAAAATCAAAATACTCTGGTTACATTCAAACAAATTATAACATCCATAAATTAAACATATAATCCTCCAACTCGATTAATTATATAAATATACACTATTTCAAATTAAGCTAGAAAATACTGATTAAGCTTCTATCAAAAGTTGTATAGCAGTGACTCTCACCGCAAAAAGTAACTGCTGAAAAAAACTCCTTGTGACAAAACCGAAACTCCGTCACGCTAATTCCTACTAAATTTTTCACCTGCTACCTCTCTCTCTCTCGTTCCACGTACGGAAAAATCCTCTCACACGCCCAGCACAAAGACACATGCGCGCGCGCGCGCGCCTTGCAGAAAAAGCACCTACAAAAAAGTCACGACAAAAGGAAAAACTCGCTCGCTGCAGGCCGAGGTACAGAGAAAACGTAGAGAGCTAGAGAGAGAGAAGGAGAAAAAAAGAAAAAGCTACAACAGCCAGAGCACTCGGTCGTTCATTTTCCGCGCGCGGCGTTTTAAAGACGAGAGGGACGCAGAATGGAAAGAGAGAGAGAGAAGAGCGAATTGACGGGGCTGTGCACAAGAGAGAGAAAAAGAGAAAGAGAGGAAAAAGCGAAGGTTTGAGGGAGGGTGACATCGCGCACAGATACGCGCGCGGAAGGCTCGATTTTTCCGATAGCGAATTTCGCTCTTGGCTCTTCGTTTTTTTTACTCTCTTCCGTCGCCATTTACTTCGTTCGTTCGTTCGTTCGCTCGCTGCAGCTGCAGTCTTTCTCGCTTTTTTTTTGCGCCGGCAGCAGCCTTCGTCCCTTTTACTCACCGATTATTCAGCCTCTGCCTCTGGCTCTCTCGCTTTTCGATTCGTCTGGCGCTGTAACGGGAAAAAGCAAGCCGAGCAAAAAAAATACCGGCACCGGCCAAATTAGACTCCGCGCAAAGTTGATTCTCCTGCGGATACCGATGCGGAAAATCTCTTTATTCCTGTATCGCTTGGTTAACGGGGGATGAGAGAGGAGGGGGCGAAAATCGATCGGTGACCGGCAATTTTTGGAGGTAGCGCGCAAGCCGTAAAAGCGCTGATTAAACGTCATTGGGTTTGATGATCGATTTCCCGGAGCTTCGCGAGTCATTGTGTGTACTGTACACGGAAGCGTCGCACGTCGAATTATCATCGTTACCTCGTTTCTTTTTAACATCCTCTCTTTTTCGCAAATTAATCTCGCTTATTCCAGTGCAGTTCTCGCACGCGCACACTTTTGTGCCCCCTGCATCCTTAATTAGCGGCTCCCGAAATCCCGGCTTAAAAAATTATTATCGACTCGTCGCGCATACGCCCCCGGAAATCCCATATTCGGGAATATTTTTTAGGCGGGAGTACAATCGCGCGAAACCCGCCAAAGTGGCCCTTTCACGTATTTTTTCTACACCGTACCCACGTGAATTTCAAAGCCCGCGGATTCGCTCGTGTATGTGTGTTTTTTGTATTCCACTCCGCTCGCGAAAGCCCCGCGAAATAGTAATAATAATGACGATATAATACCGATGGGAAAAAAAGACTCGAACCTCGTTAATACTTGATATATCCTCCGTCCGCCGAAAAAAAGAATGAAAAAAAAATTTTCGGCGCGCCGTTATCAAAGCAGAAGCCCCGAGAGAGCACACACATGTGACACACACACACACACATACATAACCCTTTCAAAAAAAAAGAAGACCAAGAGAGCAAGCGAGAGAGCGAGACAGACGTAGTGATAGAGTGCGCAGAGGAGAAAAGGACGAGGGCGCGCGGGAGGGAAAAAAGGATGTCAAAGCGCGGCGAATCGCTATCGACCGGGGCACGCGGCGTCGCGCTTTTTTTGCGGCACGGGCTCGTTAAACCGGTAAATGAATAATGAACGAGCTGCCGACGAGTGCCGCCGCCGCCGAGAGAAAAAGGTGGTGGGAGGGAGGGCAGAGAAAATGGCAGAGGAAGAGCCGCTGGAAAAATGTGAGTGCGGGCGGCGGGGGCGTGGGTGAACAAAAAAAGAAGAGCGAAGAGTGGAGAGAAGAGGATGAAAAGGGGGCGCATAAAAGAGAGATTGATTGATTTAATAAGCGCCGAAAGAGAGGCGAGCTATAACCCGTTCGTATAATGAATCGAAAGGGATGTATGGAGATGATGGGGTTGGCGGATGGCGAGTGTTTCGGTTATTGGAGCGCGCGGTGAGGATTTGATTTGGTGCGGTCGGAATCAGATGTGGCTGTATATAGCTGTTGTAAGTTTGGGTCGCGACTCGAAGCCGAGAGAGTTAATGATTTTTTCATTAGCTCGCGAGAGTGGTGCAGTAAAATGTTAATGGCGCAGGCCTTTGTCGTGGCTCAATGCGTGTGCGGCTGTAAATGGTTACAAAAGTGTTTTACGTAACTCTTACTCGTAATTCTTTTTACGGTCGTTTTAAGAATCTGTTTACTATAATAAAATTTCTAAATAAAAAGTATTAAAGGTAATGATATCTTTTAAATACCTCGTGTTTTCGCAAAAAGTAGAAAATCATGACAGGAGATAATAAATCAACTGAAGCCTACTTTCATTTTTATTTGTAACTTTATAAGATTTAAACAATATCTGTGTTGCAATTATTATAAACAGCTAAAGCTACTTCGTAACACTTCATCTAATTATTATAAGTCAAAATGCAAACTAATCTGAACTAAAATTTAAAGCGATTAGCACGATACTAGTTGATTTGATTATTTATGAATTTCAGCGCGAAATTCAAATTTGGTAAGAAATTGTATAACAAGAAATCACGCGTACTAATATAATATGTACAAATGTACCAAAAATAAAAATATTCCATACAATTAAGATACATAGATATATTTACTTAATATTATTACTACATTCATATAAAGATTTATTATACAGCGATCACTTTCACCCCTTATTCAAATAAACCACCCAACATCCACGCTGACCACCCACAATAAAACCAGCCCCCTCTCTCTCTAAATAATTCGCGCGCAACTTTAAAACGCTCGTTCGCGCGCGCGTTTTGCCCGACGTCGACGGCGGATGGATTTTATTTACGAGGGACATTAGCGTTAACAGGAACGCTTAATGGCGGCTGACGTCGGAATTGGATTTTTCGCGCGCAGGTGAACCGTAAAACTCTCCCTCTCTCTCTCTCTCTCTCTCTCTCTCTCTCGGCAAATGGCTCTTAAAATTCTCGCCGATATCGTCTCTCTCTTTCTCTCTCCGCGGGGAGCGAGCGCGCAGTTCCTCGAAGAAGCTACGACCGTAAAACTCGTCCAGAGTCTTTTTAAAATCTCATTTGCCGCGCGCCGGTGGCGGTGGCTCTGGTCCTGGCTCTGGCTCTCAATCTTTTTATACGCGTATTCATCGGGGCTTTATTTTTTGTTAGGAGATGGCGCAGGGTGAGGAGGGGGCGAGACGATGTGATAGAAGGTTATTGCCTGAAAATCGCGTGGATTTGGGTGCTGGAAGTAAACGGTGGGAAGTTTTAGAATTGTGGAAGATGTTTCACTTGATATTATTTTGTAGACGTTCTCGACACGATAATTTGGAATGATGAGTTATAAACGCGCCTGACTATGTTTTGACTGATACTACTTGTTGATTGTACATATGATTTTGAAGCTTGTATTGATCCACAATTTTCCTGGAGTGATCTTTTTTTAACAACTTTTAAAATATAGATCTGAACAATATTTTAATTTATTAAATATTCAAACTAATTTTAAGTTATTTAAACTTTCTAATAGTTGTTTATATCCCCCTGTTTACGTCACTAACTAGAATCTGCGCGCTAATGTGCATCTTTTATTCTGTTTTATCATTCCTTATCTTTGTTATCTGTAAGAAGAAACCTGTTTATCTTTTAAAATACTTTGTAATATAATAAAAAATAATAAAAAAGTAGTATAATAAAATGTATGATTATTCAACTAATATTGAATTTTAAGGTTAGACGTATGAAAATAATTGTAATACACTTTAATTCATAAATAATCTAAAAACAAATTTTCCTTTTAACCCTGGTGGAAAATTAATCTAGAACTATGTAGATCTATCTAGTTTGCCGTGGGAATAATCGAGGGCCTCGATAAAACTAGATAATTTTCTACCAGGGAAGATAAATATATTTGAAAATTTTCGAAGTTTAAATAATTGTTATTTTTACGCCTTTACTAAACAACCAATCAAAACAATTTTAAGATACTTGTAATTACTTTTACACACAGAGAGAATATTCTAATAAAAATTATATTGAAATTCAGGGTAAAAATTACCGTAAATAACTATAAAGCTGGGACACTCCTACTTTCTGGCACTTTTTACTGATATTTTATTATAAAAATTACCTCATTGACTACAAATTTTACCGCACAGACTATACATTTTACCGCACTGAATGGTAAAATTTGCCTGATTTGAGAAAAAGAAGACAGCTGATAAAGGAAACAACTGAGCGTGTACACATTTTAGGTTACCTCAAATATAAATGTGTATAAATGTACTTATTTAAGTATTAATGATACTGCTACAACAATTGAAAGAAAATTCATATTTTTAAAAAATATTTCATACAAATTTTACCACAAATTTTGGTTTTCTCTAAGATTCGTACAGGGAACTTTTACTCTGCGGCAGGCCAATTTTACCCTTCAGTACGGTAAAATTTATCGTAAATATCAATAAAAACTGCCGGAAAGTTAGAGTGTCCCAGCTTTATAGTCATTCACGGTAATTTTTACTGCGAATTTCGTCATAATTTTTATTAGAAAATTCCCTCCGTGCACAATAGAAATTTACTACTCTTAGACATGCTGTAACTCATGTGTACTCAATTCAAGATAAACGCACATTCTCAAACATTAATGCAAGCTACCTTAATTTTGAACACGCATTTCACAGTTCGCACCATGATCACCCTCCACCATTAACAAACCTTAACATCGTGTGTGCACATAAAAATATATAAGCCGCAATAGCCAACAGCCTGCCATGCCGCAATTATCCTCAATCCCGCGAATAAAGGCTGCGCACGAGACGCAGTGAGCAGCAAGAAAAAAATAGAGAAAAAAAGCGAGTCCGCGGCTCTTTAAGACGATTTACAAGCGGCAGCGGCAGAGCGTCATCCACCTCAGAAGAAAAAAAAATAGAAGAAAGCGGAGAAAGATCCGCTCGCGTAGCGCGACAAGAGTCTTTTAGCGCCTTTACGACTCTCGCGACTGTCGCCTTTACGACGCGATGCGCTATACGTCCGTCTCTTGTCTTCTCATATAGACACGCGCACGACGGGCATTTGTCTTCGTTCGAGGGGGGCACACAGATGCGGGGAGCCTCCATTAGCGCCGCGCTTTATGGCGGATTTTACGAATGCAGCAGCGCGAGGAGGAGGAAGGGGAGAGATTGAAGAAAGAAGGCGAGATTCGCCGCGAGCTTATACTCGTTAACGCGTCGTTAAACTCTCGCGGGAGCTTAAATCATTTGAGCCGTGGAGAAAGAGTGTGATACGGTGTTATTTTCTCTCCGGAGGCTTTTTTGCGTTTGGTATATGAGAGTTTTTGTCTCGGGGTTTGTTTTTGCGTCCTGGGATGATAAGGTGAGAAGTGGCAAGAATCGAAATTTTTTTGTATAGATGAGGTGGTAAGCGGGTCGTAGTGGTGCTTTTTATAAAATGTTTTAAAATGTTTGCAAAATGTTTTGAAAATGTTTGTAAAATGTTTGTAAAATGTTTTGAAAATGTTTGTAAAATATTTTGAAAATGTTTGTAAAATGTTTTGAAAATGTTTTGAAAATGTTTTGAAAATGTTTGTAAAATGTTTTGAAAATGTTTGTAAAACTTTTGTAAAATGTTTGTAAAATGTTCTGGAAGCAGTTGCAAAAAGTGGTAGAAGCATTTGTTAAATGTCGGGGAAACGTATGTCTACTAAATGCTGCTCTTTCGTTAAAAAATACTTTTCATTGTTATATTTACTTATGGATAAGTATGTACATACATAGAATTATCTAGATATGAATCTAGATAAAACAGTATCTATATTGCAAATATTCTGATTAAAATTATAAACAAAAATATCTAATCTTTTTATATGTAGACAATGCGTTTCCTACTTTGTTTATAAAGAGATAAAAAGGGTTAATGTTTTTTATTTAGATACACATTTATATAAATATACATTGGTCTAGATAAATATTTATCTAAAAAAATGATGAATTATATCTAAATACACTGTCTTTTTTGTAGAAGTTAATGAGGAAAATATCTTATTGTAGTTAAAAAACTTAGCAAATAATTTTGAAACTTTGTAGTCGCTTTAATACAAAGATAATATCTGAAATATTAGATAATCAGTTAAAAAAAATCTATCTTAGAAGCAAATAAGTTCTTTTCCCATGGCGGGCTCACAATCAATTTCACAGAAACGTTTCATCCCACCACCCTATAAAAACGAAAAAATTCTCACCTATCGTAATTTCTGTCTGAAGTATCTTCTCTATCCCAGGGAAACCGAGCAAACAAATAAACACGAAGCAAAAGCTACAATGCGAAAGCCCCATAACGAAGTAACGCGATACTGCCGCGTACCCATGACATTCAGCCTCGCCGTCGCGTACGCGCGCGCCCCGAGGGCCAAGTGTGTAAACCTTTGCACACTTCTCTCTCTCTCTATTCCTCTCTCCTCTCTTATTCTCCGTTTCCAGGGGGTCGCCTCGGGGGAATATAAACCCTCGCAGCTTACACTCGACGCGACGATCCCTCTTTCGCTCGCGTTTAATACATTTCGCTTTATTCGCGTTACCAGCGCGGCGCGGCGCGGCGCAGACAAACGAGTGCGCTGTCTCGAGGAGAGCTGGCGGCGGCAGCGAGGAAAACGAGAACGGGTCGGTTAATTAAGTGACGATTGATTTCCAACTCGCTCGGCCATGATTATTTAATGAATGACCCTGGCAAGGCGGAGTGTCTCGATGTGCTTGGAAATTCTGGCCGATAGTCGGGTTTAATTGTAAGATATTTGTGGAGGTTCGTTGATCTGCTTTAAGTGAGTTTGAAAAGTGTCTTGGGATTTACTGAGTCGGACCGTTGATTGTATTATTTGCGTTTCGTTCACTCACTTTAACTCGTTAATCACTCGTTTTAATTTGTGTTTACTTGAAAGTTGATTATCTGAAGAAATGAAGCATTTGAAAACTTCATATCACTGACTGTTTGATGCACGGTGCGAAAACGATAATTATATGAATTTAAAAAGTGTATAAATATCGATAAGCAAAGAAAATTTTGATAAGGTATTTTTTATCGTTAAACTATTCATTATTATAATAAATATTACGTATAATCATAAATTTTACTACTAAATATAAGTTTAAAGTTATAACAAATTAATTCAGCGGATATTTTAAGGAAATAATATTTTGTAAAAAGGCACAATAGAAACTAACTGGTATACATAAACCATAAAGAATTTCAATTTTAGCAAACTTAACTCTTATCTCAATCATACACAGAGAGAATTTTCTAATAAAAATTATAACGAAATTCAAGGTAAAAATTACCGTAAATAACTATAAAGCTGGGACAGTCCTACTTTCTGGCACTTTTTACTGATATTTTACTAAAAACTTTACCTCATTAACTACAAATTTTACTGCACAGACTATAAATTTTACCGCACTGAATGGTAAAATTTGCCTGATTTGAGAAAAAGAAGACAGCTGATAAAGGAAACAACTGAGCGTGTACACATTTTAGGTTAACTCAAATATAAATGTGTATAATGTACTTATTTAGGTATTAATGATACTGTTACAACAATTGGAAGAAAATCCAGATTTTTAAAACATATTTCATACAAATTTTACCACAAATTTGGGGTTTTTTCTAAGATTCGTACAGGGAACGTTTACTCTGCGGCAGGCAAATTTTACCCTTCAGTACGGTAAAATTTATCGTAAATATCAATAAAAACTGCCGGAAAGTTAGAGTGTCCCAGCTTTATAGTCATTCACGGTAATTTTTACTGCGAATTTCGTCATAATTTTTATTAGAAAATTCTCTCCGTGTACTAACCGTTACTTCCTCAATTCTCCGTACTAAAAACTCGCCAAAAAAAACAAGAAAACAATTGCAACATCCCAAGCGGAAATAAAACCCGAGCAACAAAAAAATGAAAAAATCCCGTCTAACAACCTACCTCCCATAACTCTGGACGCGTTTCCCGGATAGTTTAGCCTGACCGCGCCATGCGTGTTCTCTCTCTCTCTCTCTCTCAGCTTGGAACCGCTTTTATGTTCGGCGGCACTTTTATCGATGCCGCGCGCGGGTGCGTTAGCGTTATGCCCCGGCTATCAACGACAGAGTGGAACTCGCCTATGGCGCACACGTGCGCGTTTCTCTCTTTCTCTCCGGGGTAACGTTAAGAGGTCGCTTACGACCCTCTGAAAAAAAGAACCTCGTCCTTCTCTCTATCCGCAGTTTTAACGCGAGCCGCTTGGTGTATTTTATAACGCGACGTTTGGCTTTTTTCCTGTTGGAGGGAAGGAGAGAGAGGCTCGAGTTTGCACTTGCCGTAGAATGGTGAATCTTTGAAGGGACGCAACCGTTTGAGAGGCAATAGTCCTCTTTTTTTTATAAAAACAAATGCAAATAAATGTTTTGCTTATGAAATAATTTTTTTAAAATAGATTATTAATTGAGGATTTTTGTTATTCGTTTAATGTTACTCTTAAAAGTAAATAATTAATAAATAAACAAATGCACTTAAATAATTATTTTCTTGGATTTTATATTTGTTTGGTAATTAAAAGGTGAAATTTTTATAGTATTAAACGACGTTTAATAATTTCCTTTAAAACGCATGAATAACATTAATTTTGTTGTTAATATCATAAGATAAGTGCTATTTATTATACTATCTATAACGCATTCTTTGTCTATATCAGAAAATCAAAATAAATCCATTGATTAAAAAAAATTGTGCGCGTCTTAAAAAAAGTGAAGTATAAATATACCTCAGTAAACGAACAAACTCGTGGCGGCTGGAACAAATAACCACTGCGCGCGCCTTTTATCTCGCCCTCGCTCAACCCCCGGCTTCCTCCCTTCCTCCGCTGCTGCCACCTTCAGCTCGCGACCGCTTTATTCGCTTTCATTTCTATGCGCGCCTGCCTGCCTGAGAGAGGCGTTAAAAAGAAATGTCGTTCGCTACCTCTCTCTCTCTCTCTCTCTCTCTCTCTCTCTCTCTCTCTCTCTCTCTCTCTCTCTCTCTCTCTCTCTCTCTCTCTCTCTCTCTCTCTCTTTCCCACCCCTCTCCCTACAGACAAAGACTCTTGCACTCGCACTCCCTCGAGCGAAAGAGAGAGAGAGAGAAGAAACAGTCCTCCAACTCGGTCGTTAAGGACGATTTTCATAGCGCCGGGGAATTACCTCGTCGCAGCGACGACGTCGACGACGATGACCCGCCCCTCGCCCTTCGCGCATTTCCTCCTTTGCACCCGCGTGCGAGCCATTTCAAAGTCCCTCTCTCTCTCACTCTCTCTCACTTTCGTTCCGAGAATATCCCTCGGAAAATCGCGGGATTATTCCATTTGCCGGATACGACGACGACTACGAGGGCGCGCAGTAAAAAAAGAAAGAGAGAGAGAGAGAGTGGAACTTCACGGCTCGCACTAATTCTGTCGCTTTCAAACGGATTTTTCTTGCGCAGAGCGGAAGAGAGAGGGAGAAAACAGAGAGCGCAATAAAAAAGAGACAGGAGCGCGGATTACGAGGCGAGCGCGCGAGCGATATTAAACGTCCGAGAGAGCTGCGCTGCTCTGCAGCTAGTATTTTACATTCTGCCGTAGCTGCTGTTGCTGTTTTTTTTCTTATCGCGCTCGCGCGCTTTACTCTCCTGGTAGCTAGCAGCCAGTGCGAGCAGTTTCGCTTTGCTTTTGCGCGTTTCTGTGTCCGTGGGTAGGTGGTGGCTCGGGATGTTTTTTTGCGCGATTTTATTGGCGCAGCGCGCACGTTTCTCACGATTTACGGAAAGCCTCGCGTTGGTTATTAACGTCGAAACGGCGTGGTGTTGTGCTTTTTTTTCGGTACGTGCTGGGGTTGAGATTCGTAACGGCTTTATGCTTTTAGTGCGAGAATTTGTGGGGGAAATTTCTGAGGGTGATGTTATTCTTCAAAATTCATCATTCGGAGGGGTTTAACGTGTTTAGTAGATCATGTGAGGGTCGGGTTAGACGTGTATTGACTACTTTAATATTGTAGAATAATAAAGTTAACGTCAGCATGGGAAATGCTTACTCTTTCTGAAAGAAAGTACAATTAACATTTTTCGACTGAATTTTTATTTCCACGGATGTGAAAGGGAAGAAAATATTCCTACGTTACCAAGTCTGTTTTTATTTATAAAATAGTTTCTAAATATTTTAATGGAAAAAAACACTCATTTAGTCTCTAGATCAATAACCAAAAATGTTATCAAGTGATTCCGTCCATTTTATTACGCCAAGTTAGAGTACAGATTAGTATCGTTATTAATAAAGGTAGAGACTGAATAATCATTTTTTCCATAAAAATATTTACAAATTATATTCATAATAATAAATATGGTATCTATATTTAAGTGACAATTCACCTGAAAAAGGTCGGTTGCATTTACTTTCAAAAGTGTAAACATTTTACAACCTAATATTTTAAATATGCATAAAATATTTACGGAATCCTAAAATAGTTATAAATGTAATCCCATTTAATAAATTATAAATTTAATCGCATTTACAATCATTCAAATTCAATTACTCTTTCAATCCCAAATCAACACTCCCCTCAATCCTAAATCAAGCATATTTATCGCTAATCAATCCAATCCACCCCCAACCTATTTCTACCGTATCCCATTTTCTCTCGCTACAAATTGTTTATCGTGTCTCTTTCTCTCTCCCCGGTGTCGCGCTCACCGGCAGGCTCGAGGCTAGGGTGCGGCAGTGTCTCCGAGTTGTGAGAGGGGGGATAAGGGAGCGACGAAAGTTGGTCGCGTCGCGACGCCCGCCACCGCCGAGGGCGTCAACGTCTTAACGAGGAAGTAGCGGCAGCGGCACTAATTTGGGTTTTGCAGGAGAGAAGCCAGACTCGGAGCCGCTGCTGTTTCGGGGGTATTCATTTGTTATGCAGCGAATGTAGTCCGCGCGTAGGTAGTCTGAAAAACGAGCGGTGAATATTTTCGTAGGAGGGAGGATCGCTACTGCTGCTGGATAATTGGCCGTTGGCTGGATGGGCTGGTGAATTGGGTGATTAACATTTTTTGTTTCTTTTTTGTAGGGGGAGAGGGTTCTAATGTCTTTGTTTTGCGGGGGGTTGATTAAAAGTTTAATGATTGACTGAAAGAGGAGAGAGATAGGGTAAGGTATTATGGTGATTAATCAGATGATAGAAATTTCTACTTGATGGTTCTTTAGTTGATGATTTATAAAATTTGTAGTAGGGATGAAGAATGGAATTAAGCTATTAATTTACTTAGAATGTAAACGAATTAGAAATAAAAATGAATCTTGTAACTACAAGAAAAGATTCTTCTAGAAGATTTTAAAATGGATGTCTTAGCAAACTTGAACATTATCTACTTATATTGGATTTAATCTTCAATTTTTTAATTTAAAAACAGTATTAAAGTCACAATTACGTTTATAATTGTTAATGCTCCTACAAGTTTTGTTTGACACTTTATCTCAGCAGTATTTTAGTTTTTTACCAACAAAAAACGTACACTTTTGTATATAATGTTTTTATTACATTCAATCTGAACATTCTAAAGACAAGAAATCGCGTAACAATATAAATGCTAAAAGGCAAGATAGACAAAAACAGCGCC